>ML769395.1:395263-485470 GCA_009733575.1 Gymnopus androsaceus JB14 | reverse complement strand
GGATCCAGGGATACAAGCCTGCCAACAGGGGCCATCATTCCAGGCTTGTTACCCACGTTTATCGTGAGGTCGAGGTGAAGTGGATAGAATATGGATGAAGGGGTGGTCCAAAAGGGTGTAATATGTCCAAATATAGATAATGCAGGTGGAATACAGTGAATGTGGATGGAAATAGGGTGGAAGCGGATGGAATAGGGTGAAAGCGGATGGAAATAGCATGGGAGTGGATGGAATAGTGCAAAAGCGGATGGAAATAGCATGGGAGTGGATGGAATAGGGTGAAAGTGGATGGAAATAGCATGGGAGTGGATGGAATAGTGCAAAAGCGGATGGAAATAGCATGGGAGCAGATGGAATAGGGTGAAAGCGGATGAAAATAGCATGGGAGCAGACAGAATAGGGTGAAGGCAGATGGTGCCAGAGGTTCTAGAAGGTAGCAAAACCCAAATAGGAAGCTTCCAAGGAGCTTTGGTTGTAAAGTTGTAAACAGAGATAGAAGACAGTGAGCTCCAGAGATAGATTTGGGATCTATGAATGGAGCCTCATGGTCAATGCAGATGACAGTGGGCCTTCAAATGGAGCTTGGAAGGCACAGCTGGTTGGAACAGGCAAAACAGAGAGACAGCAAACAGAATAGATTCGGAAACCAGAAAACAATGGTAACAGCGGTAATAACAGACTAGGGTACATGGACTCGGGGTGTCTACTTATATACTGTAGGGTGGCTGTGTAATTCATTGGGAGGGCCTGATGGATAGTTATCAAGTGCACGAGGCGTCCAGAAGGCAGGATAACTGGTAATCACATGTAGAAAGTGCCTGGCAGGCAGGATAAATGGTAAATAAGCATGGGAAGCACCCGCATTTTAGGTAATGAGTGCAGGAGGTATCCGCAGATGATTACAGAGCATGGGAAACATCAGTGGGTGGTTAACAAGCACAGGGAGTGTCTGGAAATGAGCCAAGGCCTGACAGGATACCTGAGGTGTTCAAAGTTTTGCCTATTTTCCTGCAATTTTCCTGGGCCAACTAGGTTGTCTCAGGTTGCCTAAGACATCTGGAAAACTACCTAAAGCCCAGGCAAGTCCAGATATGCCTGGTCATTCTCAGGGATGCCCAGGAATTTGGCTAATTCCTAGGCAACACTAGGCAACCCAAGCACCCCAGGTAGCCCAGGATTTTGGCCAAATTCTAGGAATCCTTGAGTATCTCTGAAGTTAATCAGAAATTAGCCTCAAGCAAGCCCAAAGACCTTCAGGATTTGGCTAAAATCCTAGGCTACTCGGGCTGTTTAGGCTGCCTGGAAAATGGGCAAATTCCTGGGGATCCTGGGAAGCTTGACTCAATATGGGTACCTGTGGAGTAAATTAAATTAAATAAAATAAAAGAAGGGGAGGCTAAAATAGGCAGGTACATCTTATCTCTTATCTGCTGATGCTTGTGCAATGGGTGCTTAAGTACCCGTATGCATGATACTTAAGATTGGAATAAGTTCTGTGGCATTCATAGAAATTGACTGGAAATTTTATGAAAAATTTCGCATCATATATAGAAAAGTATAATACACTTGGTTTGTGAACCGGATCCCTCCATTTTGGATTCTTGAGTATTACTGTTCAAACTGTTACGGCAAGGATACCGGGAAGGATACTGGATAATGGACCGCCATTTTAAATTGTGCGCATGGCCATGCATTAAATGTTACATGGGTTTGTTAACTATGTGGTTCACAAAAATTACATACAAAACATACAGTTACTACTAGATACTGAAGTCTGAGGGATATCAGAAACTAGTAAATGAATAAGTATGGTGTCAATCTTCAAGTTTATTATGAGTCACTTGAATTTAAGTGCTGAAACACCAAATGAATAAGACAAGAATAAGCAGTGAGCAATAAGCACAACAACCATCTATAGTAAGTGTATTAAGTACCGAGACTTGAATAATGAATAATGAATAAGTAAACAAAGAAGGTAAATATGAGTGTAAGAGGCTAAAATGGTAAAAAATATATTATTTAAACATTTTCTCTATGGATTCCCAGGGCACCCCAGGGTGCCCCAGGGACACCCAGGGATGATCAGGGACACCCCAGTGATATTCAGGGACACCCCAGGAATATTCAGGGACACCTCAGAGATACTTTTCTATCCTCAGGATGCACAGGATTTGGGGGTTTCTTTAGGGTGCCTGTGGTGCCTAGACATCCTGGGTGTCCTAGTCACCCTGTGGGTACCTCAGTGCAACCTACATGTTCCTGGGCACTAAGGAATTTTTCCAGATGGAGGACTAAGTGACCTTGATCCTCCTGGGCCCAAAACAGTTTTTTCTGATGTACCAAATATATTACTCTTTCAAATTATTCCCTTGGCTTGTGAAACCAGTGCAAGACTGCAAGTAATGATAAATAATATATTGATGCATCTGTAGCACTACTAGTAGTATAATATAGTGAGACTAGTATAACAACTTGTAAATACAGTACTAATGGAGCCTTGGTACTACTATTACTGCTCATGAGTGGTCATGACCAGTAATACCTGTTAGTAGATAAATGAAAAATAAAGAAGCAGGTGCTCACTGTCAGAGGGAAGAAGTTGATGTTGCAACATTGCAACAATGCATGTCAACTCTTATATAGTGCCCACCGGCACCCACAGAGCTAAGTGACAGATGATGAGATGTCAAAATAAGTTTGAGGATAAGATTGAGGAACAACCATTGGTGACGAATGCAACAGTGAAAAATGCTGTGCATGAGGTAGATGCTGAGGTTGCCTGCATCGAAAAGTCAGAAGATTGGCTCTTCAAATATTTTTTGAGCAAAACTGAATGCAAAAAAAAAACCCGGCAACTCAGCCCATAGCATCCTAAGAATTGGTCCTGCTCTTACTCCTAGTCCTAGCGGATTCGAAAGCTGAGGAAGCTTGAAAAGTCTTGAAGTTCTCGGTTAAGAGGGGTTCTTTATCTACAGCATTTATGAGTTATTTAAGTTGCGAATTTCTCCTCCGATTGTATTATTATCCACTCCGAAAGATTGGATTTCGTCCCCACTCCTTCACTTCCACTCATTTTTTCTTTGGTCTCTGCATCCGCATTGCTGCTTAACATTACCTTCTTTTTCATTGTTCAGACTCCAAAAGCTACTCGAGACCACAGTATCATCCCAAATGATCTTCCATGGGTTGGAAGGAACAAGAGCACTGGAAACGAAATGCACCCAAACACAGGCTCGAGAGTAGAAGTTGGGCATTTGTAGAATAACTATTATGTGTTTGCGGGTTCTGCACAGGGACTTTTTCAAATGGGAGATCTCAGCGCGGTCAAAGCGTTTCTTACGAGACGCAAATTTCATATGGATTTTCAAATGAATCTACAACACTACGAGTTACAAAAAGAATATTATCGTTAACCCTCAACCATGAAAGACCCGGAAATCCGTACATCTCCAAGGACTGCAAACAGATTTGTACGGAGCACTGTGTTTGTCCAACTGAATGTACTGTATCTGAGCTCATGGGGTGGGTCATAAATTCATTGAACGTTCAAAGAGTGACGGGGACGCAGCCAATGGAAATGAGTCCACCTAACAATGAAGAGACAAGCATCAGAATCAAGACACTGGTACTCAAAGAAATTGAAGCGTTAATCATACCATGGCTGTTGTCATCACAGCAGACAGCTTGAGCAGAGCTATGGGAGGATGAGTATGTATTCAGATACGTGCAAGTCTATAGAACTTACCAGCTGCTGCCAGAAGCGCCAATGACGGTGATAGGGGAACAAGTAAGACCGACAAGGACGTCCAAGTCCTGAAGAACAATGCCAAGAAGGCTAAGGATACCGGCAGCAGCAGCACTAGAGGCCTCCGTGGTGCTGTCGCAGCACTGAACGGGGCCAGTGCTGCAGGAGCTAGCTGGCTCGCCGCGGAGAGTAGGTGTGGCAACTGCGAGAGTAGCAAGGGCAGCAGAGACGAAGACGAGTTTGAATTGCATGATGAGTAGAGATTTGAATAGAGAGAACTGAGTACTTGAACGACGGTTGTTGGTTGTTCGAGTGAGGAATCCCTGTCGAATTTGCAAGAGTCTTTATACTTTGCCGAATGTATGGCGAGCATACAATGACGAGCCATGTCAACCGTTACCTTTCTCGCGCGCAGCAAATACACAGAGAGAATTGAAAGCTGTCGGAGTGGAGCAATAAAATCATGTTATGAATCAGCCAGAAAACAAAAATATTCGTACTATTTGGCCACAAGAGTCATTTACGAATTTTTATATCCAATGATAACATCCGGTTGCATGTTCTTCTCCAGGACGTCGAGAAGCTGTGGAGCTCTTGCGAAAGACATTGGCCGTTGAATGGAAACATCCAGTAGGTGGTCCTACTTTAGGTCTTGAATGAATTCTGAGTTTTCAGGAGATATTTGAAAACGCCGTCAAATTCGGCATTGATTAATGATGTAGTACTCACAATCGACGAATCGCGAGAGGAATCAAGTCATACTGAGTTCGGGGATTGGTCATAAGGGAGAAAATATATATTCAAGTACAGCTGAAACTCTTCAATAGGGCTACATAATGCTCCAGAAACTGAGCCTGCCATCATCGATAAAACATCCGAGAAAATATTAGAAAATCAGCGCCGTAAGATTCACCTTATCGAGCGCAAGTGTGTTCGCGGTATTGCATGACGTCGAACGGCTGCTTCCGATTCTATCTTGGCAATGTGGACAGTGCAGAATTCTCTTCTGCTAAGTATAATAATCAAGACTCAGTGTCGAAGATGGGCTTCCATCATATGAATAAGAGTAGGATTGAATGCATTTACACAATGTTAATTAATTTCAAAAAGAGATAGTAAGTGAGAGCCAGTAGTAGGACGCGTTCTCGGTGCTTGCCATATGCAAGGCTTACTAGCACGGTCATAACGAGCTGATCTGATCATTCTAAGGAGGAAAAGCCGTTTCGTTGAACTTTCCAGATTAACCTGTTCTCGTAATAGGAAAAGAGCAAAAGAATGAGGAACAACATTTTGACATTGCAGATTCAATTCATGTTATGAAGTGAAGACCATCGTGAGGAGTGTCCGTGTCCCTTTCATGAAGAAGGACGAGGACCACTAATCTTTGGGCCCAAGGAGAAGTATACAGCATAGTCAGCCAGGGTTAAGCTGACTAGTCCGTCCGGACTACAAGTAAAAGATTAGAAACCTCCTTACCTTTCGCGGGAATAATATTGTCATTTAACTGCCAAAGTGCCATGGAGTAGTCGGATCTTTGAGTCTCCAAAGCCTTGAGGGAAATAAGACCTGCTTTTGCATACTAAACATTCGATTCACAACTGTCGAAGTGGAGTGTTGAATCGCAAAAATGAGGCAGAACAGTACTAGAACACTATCCTTTTCTAGCTACTTCATGTGAGAAGCGGTTACTGCCTCCCAAAAATTGACATGTCTCCAAATAGGCTAAAAATGAGACGGACATTAAGAAAGAAGCACCCGCGTTCAAAAGAGAGGATAGCCTAATGGCAATTTTGGAGAAGGCCTCGAGCAGCCTAGAAGTTCCGACGATGAACATCAGTTGCCAGATGAAACAATCGCGGGGGATCACGAATATATTTATAAGCTCCTGACCTCGTACTCACCCTCAGATTCTGTAAGTAGAAGGCAGACAATGGACAACCAGAAAAACCATCCGCAACAAAAGCTACATACAAAACAACACTTGATAAAAATGCGTGAGCGTCGGACGGAATCTGGCGGTCTTCTTCTATCGAGGCGCTGTCAACGGATCTGAAAGGGAGCGCGGACATTGAATGGTTTTTCAATGCACTCACCACTAGTCATGGGATACAGGAAGGCTCCGCAGATTAAATGAGGCCCAACGTACGTACTGGACGTATGTGTGTCTAATGTGAGTGAGCACCGCGGTCTTGTGTCTACCAATACTGTAACGTCGTTGAGAATGTGTTCCGTTTTCCTGTCGAGCTCAGAACTTGTTATGATATTATTTACCCCTATCGTATGTTATCGGCGGGACATTTTGCCTCTAGGACGGACTGGAATGCATCTGTTCTGCTTCTTGCTGCTCCGAGGGCCTATTACAACGTAATGGCATATAGAAAGACCATACTTAACGCGTTGCTTGACGCATTAGGTTTTGGAGTGAAAGTGAGCCAACGCTGGCGCCGTGCGGTTACTTTTGCAGCTCCATTCACAGTTGCCGTTTACTTCCAGTTGCTTCCGTGCCATATTGGCTAATCCTTAGGCCGGCTAGCGCGGCATATCCCCGACAGGGCCTTGCCCGGCCCACGAAGGTTAAGCTCGCTAACGAACACGAGAGCCTGAACGCAGCGGTCTTCAGCGCCACCATGAGGCACATACAGACAAAGGAATATATGAATAGTCATCCCGACGTACACAGGCAATCCATATCGTTCTCGTGTGGGTATTGGGCCTGGGCCATGTTAGTTTTGCATCTCCAACGCATTCAGTTTCAGCAACTCGAGCGATGCGAGCCTCCTTCCTTTCAGTACGTCTGCGAATCATTTGCTAGATCCAGGAACGGGTAACCCCATCAGAGACTTCCGTTATAACTTTTGAGCGCTACGGTAGGCAGGCATTTAAGACTGAATAAGGATAACCCCGTCCTTCTAGGACAGCGAACACCAAATCAAAAGCTTGTAAAAAGGCCGCGAATCTATAATGGTGTGATTTCTGAGAAGTTAGAGGGGCTCAAACCAAATTTTCATTGGAGAAATATAGAAAACAAAATGCGCCAAGAAAACCTTGCCAAAAAATGACCACATCTGTACTATGAATGACTCCTACTATGAATGACTCTGCGCCGATCAGGGCATTTGAGACGTGTTAAAACAGAACCATCCTTGTTGTTTTCTTCACAGCAAATCAGTAACCAGGCGAATTAAATCATCCGGCGGGGGCATGCAGAAAAGCCAACCTCAAAGCAGTTTAAAAAATTGGCTGTTAGCGTAAGGCAAGGGGCTCTCGTCCAGATCAACTTCAAGGTTTTAGTCAAGGATTGGATTAGACAGCGGTTATAACACAGGTCCAATATCGTTGTTCAAAAGCACGCAAGTGCCAAATAACAATTTTGATTTACCTTGAAAGGAATATTGAGTAGAACGCATAGGCCAGTATGATCTGGTTGACAAGGAATGCTTATTCATACCCGCTCGACGTGAGGTTGCAGATCGTTTTACTTTAAGCGGAGCCTAAGATATCTCTCAAAGGCAACATCGCAACTGACAGAGACCAGGTGGGCAATAACGACAATTGCTCAAAGTAAATAGCAGCAAGAGAAGACATAATATTTATGACTCTTAACGGTCAAACGTCACGTTGATACGATGTAGCAGACGAAGAAAGCAACCGGAAGCAAAACTCATATTATTAAAATCACGGAGCGGTGGGAGAAAATTGTGAGTTTCGTTCTTTTTCGTTCGATCATTGTCTACAAACCCTCCCTTCCCCTTCGGTCAGTGTTCGGGATCAGTACTATTCAGTCAAAATCTTGTTCGAGCGAATTTTTGATGATTTTCGTGTCGTTTCATTCATGCCGCTTGGAACCAGCTTGGTGGAAGTCTTTCTCTTCATGGAAAGGTATCCCAACAGTCGAAGCAAGTAAGATTCAATGAGGTATGATCAGATCAACATAATCTTCAGGAAGAGGTAAATTAAAAGTTCATTTGATTAGGCATCCATGAATTTTACCCTTATAGGAAGGCATATGTGCTCCGTGAAGATGCGAGGATATCGTGGTGGCTAGGAATCTTTGCGTCCGAAAATACAGGCTCGGCGTCATGAGGAATGGAGTGCGAGAAAGCTGAAGAAAAAGAATCTCGTTAGCTATGAGCGTTTCATTCGGATGTCGAAATGAATTATGCTACAGAACATTCAACAGACAAGCAAGAAAATATTTGCAGTGGTGGCTGTATGACCAGCGTAGGGGTCGACCTCGTCGAAACTGCACCTCATGGTTGCCCTATGGTAGTCGGACGCGATGCATTTTTTCCAGGCAGCCATAATCGAAAGAGCGCTGTGTCGGTTGTCTGATAGACTTGTCCCTAGTGCTAGATATTTGCTCTAGACCTTCTTCATCCTTATATTCAGCATCTACACATTTCATAGTATTCATATTGTATGTCCATCTTGTCATACAGCAGACCGGCGATTGATTGTCTAATGATTTGTATTTATTTTCATTATGTTGATTCGAGTCTATAGTATTATATCTGACGCCGGCGACAGTGAGCAAGATTTAAGATTCGAGAAATACTGTACGCGCACCAATTGTTAGGACCACTTCACCAAGCTTCAGCTTGTACAAGAGAGCGGTCTTACCTGCGGCGTCGAGTCCCCACTAGACGTAAACATGTCAGTGCGCTGCACGCTGCATGTACAACTTCAATTGAGGTATTCGTACTATCAAGAGTTCTGTGTTTTGATCAGTCGGCCTCGCTATGTAATGCACAGAATCCGGAAGAAATGTACATACTCACTGCTTCTGTGCTGCCAAACAGACCATTGAGCAATATTGAGACGCTGGAACTCATATCAACCCGTCAGGTTTAAATTGTATCAGCTTGAGAAACGAAGAGGTGCAGCGCTGTTGTTGAGCGTGGTCGCGCTTCCCATGTTGTATGTCTTTGCCAGGAGTCATTCCTCCTAATTATTCCCAGTTTTTGCCATCTTCCTCGGTAATTACTATGTAGTCGTACGGATTCCGTAGACTGCATGAGTTTTATTCATAAAGCGGCATAATGAAAGGATACATTGCTCCTTACCGATACACAACATTGAAGAGAAAGTAAGGTAAACCAGGGCATGACAATTCATAGTAAACACTCGAGGTTCATAACTGGACTCCGCTGCCAGCACAGGAATCAACGACGACCCATAGAACACCAAGGCTGTAAGCCTGACGTCCTTGTAATGACATCTATCCTGGTCTGTAGTTCCAGTATTCAGGCCTCGGGCCTCAGGATTTGAGCTTGCTTGATTTCCATGCAATCTCGACTTCGATAGCGACCTTGAGCCAGGCGATATATCGATTCCCGATAACGACTTGCATTCGACGGATGGTAGGACGAAGCATCAGATACTGCGGAAGGAACGTCGCAATCAACGAGCTCGAAAAGACAGAAAGATAGATATGTACTATTCACATCGGAGGTTCACCAGGTCTTCTTCAAACCCCGGTGAGCAAACACTGTCGCCTCGGGTCATCCAGATTCCAGAATTGGAGCCTGCTACAGAACCTGCGCGACAGATACGCCATGACACCAGGGAGTTACTTGAAAAAGAAATTTACAGGCTGTTCCGAGGTATAGCCAGACGTCTAGGGAGATATTCCAACTAGCTGTGCGAAGTGAACGATATCGTAGACGTGCTGAGGTTGCCTGCATGGATACGTAAGAAGATAGCTTCACAGAATCTCTAGAAAACACTCACCTGGTTCTTCGGCGAACGAAACTGAACTCAAAAACCTCCTAAGAATCAGTCCGGCTTATGAAAGCATTTTTCATCATTTAATGTACATCTTGGTCAAAATCGGCTGTTTCTGCTTGATCGACGTACTTTTTGCACATATTTTGTACTTAGTGTGTGTACATAAGCATGATCATTACTTCTCTTGTGTACTTGGTGCTCACTTTGTGTGACTAGTTTTGACATATCTCACAGTGCTACTTGAGTTTTACCAGTGATTACTTCTGCTTCTAACTACTTACAAGTGTACTTCTGAGTACTTCTAACTACTTAAAAATGTACTTCTGAGTACTTCTGAGTACTTCTAACTACTTAAGCGTGTACTTCTGAGTTTTTCTAGTAAGCTTTCATCTTTTCTTATTTTAATCATTGGTCCTTTCGAAGTCATTGCAGGCAGGGTGAGCGTGGGAACTTTGCCAAAATCTTGCTGCAAGATCGAAGTTGCCACACTACCACTACTACTACTCATAGTAATAGTAATAATACAATGGCTCGAGTGACTCGTGTCTAAAGCCGACTTGTGGGACCCTGCAATAGGGCGGCCACTTGTGTAAGTACCATAAGCGCCTTTGACACCACTGAACATTAATGAGTATCAGTCGATCTTTTGAAAAATTTAATAAGATTCACCGGTACTCACCGGTATTCAGAGGTAGATGAATACATAAGTTGGGTATTAGCAGCACACACAAATGTATTTCTAAGCACGTCATCAACTCCTAGTTGACACAAAGTAAGCATACGAAGTACATTTAACCATGTTTAGGTAGGTTGTAGCCGCACAAACCACTATGTACATAAAGTAGGTTACACTCTCATCGGGCCTCTTTTTCCGATGAAAAATACCGTCATACCGGCTCCTACTCCTGTTCCGCACTTTTAGAAGAGATGAATGTAGCCGATTGCATCCATGTTAGTATTCTCGTCCAGAGACTGAGGTCCATGATTCCGATAATCAATGGCCTCCAGCTCTATGTGTAAGCTGAAGGAAGTAAATGAGTGCCCTCGAATTTGGGAGGATACGGTCCGCTTCAATGACGGACTGACGCTTCGCCTTGATTCAACCAAGCTTCAACGACGTGACGTTGACTTTATTCGAATGATTTTAAGGTGTCTATAACTCAATATCTGCTTTTCACCGCGAAATACACGAGTAACTGCGATTATATCTGGTACTGTCGTCCAGTCCATAACCACAACTCTTGACCTTCACATCCATCCACATCTCTCCATGACCACATCCACCTCGGAACGCGGAAATAATCCAACATCGTCCATTTGGGTGCTGGAGCAGCTTCGGAGTCATGTGTGACGGTACTGGAGCTGAAGACGATCTTAGGAGCGGAGACGATGCTGATGGAATGGGAGAGAGTTGGGTAGAGCGCAAAACATTGACATCGACGATAGCCCTGGCCCTAGTGTAGGCCAACCCAAGTCCAAAAAGCTGCTTGGGGCTTTTAGGTGCTATTCGTATTGCAACCCTTCGCAACCGTCATCGATATCGCAGACCGAAAGAAATGAGAACGAGTCCAAGACGACCAAGGTCCTTCACATCCTCAGCACCTCGATCCTCCTACGGTACATCGGCGTTTGGCATAGGTCGCCTGGACGGATTCGTCCAATGCATCTTTATTGGGGTTTTTGGACGTACGTGTCGCCGTATGTGTCTTCGATTTCACTTGCTTTCATTATTTACTTCTTCTTATTCCACAATATCGTTAACTGGCTAACTAATCTTCTCATGGACGGTCTCCTCCCCCATTCACCCAATCAACGTACCCGGCATTCCATCCCTTCCTCTCGTTCCTCCGTACCCTTCCTTTTTCATCTCAAAGTCAAATGTTGAGAACGTCGTTCTAGGCGTGTTCCGACGAAAGCGTTACTCTCGCAAAAGAAGAGAGAAGGAAGGGCACGTTTTGGATCCTTGGAGAAAGTCCGATTCCACGATGCCACCGACCGGAGGAGGAAGTACGTTCAACGAATCCATCCAAGTGGTTTTGGAGTGTATGGTTTTTTTTTGGTACAACGGGAGTCTGTATCCTCAAGCAATTCGTCTCAACCTTACTCTTTGGAATCCAGCTTGACTGATAAAACGATCACAGTCTGTCGCCGCTGCTTCTTCTATCCTCCTCCACTTCCTTACCCGCTTCCACCAAGTCATCGAATCGAAAAGCTGTAGCAGCACCAGCAAGTCCTCAAGGAAGAGCGGGAACAAAAAAGGGAATAGAGGACGTCCTGGTAAAGGCTTTCGGAGGGGTTTTACGTGGCCTACAAAACCTACGAAGTGAAAACCTACGAAGTAAAAATGGAGGGGAAATGTGGAACTGGAGCTACACTTCCTTATCTTCAACGACGCATAAAAGTCCCTTCTCTGGTTCGCGTTACGCAGTCGGCCTACATCTACCCCTACTTTCGAGCAAGTCTTATCGCGTCTCCTAGATCTCCTTGGGATCCTTTACATCAGACTCAGGCGCTCAGTCCCGCTTTGGAAACGGGGACGGGTAAGGGTAATGGTTCGAATGAGATCAAAGATGATTCTGGGTGCTTCGTCCTCGGCAGAAATTACTCAACCTACTGCATCAAATCCTCCGTCGCTCTTCCCCCCAGACCAAGAAGATGGAGACTCGCATTCACACGCACATGCACGAAACCTCCTACTGTATTCGTGTTCACACCCATGTTAAAGCAGGAGGAGGGCTGAAGAGGTTGTTGTCTGCTTGTTGCTTGCTTGTTCAACCTAGTGTCAGGCGGAATATCGCCATTGAGTGACTTGAATAAGCCTTTATCGTGTTGAAATAGGTCCCAGTCGTCTTGACCAATTGTGATTAGGGATGTGCAGGGAGAACCTAGCCTGGAGATCTTCCCAAATATATAGTCCGATGTCTCAGTGGCTCTGCTCTCGGAATTTCATTTGCAGATATCGCAAGCTTAGGTTGTTGAAAAATGTCGCGATCTGTGGTTGCATGCGTGATACGCTGCCGAGATGGGTTGGAGAGTGAGATTCCCGGCGGAAGAATTCAAGTCATGACGAAGAATGAAATGAAAGCGCGCTGTACGCGGCAGTTCGAGCTTAAGAGTTGAACGTTGAGGAACGCGTTACCTTAGCGCCTATCTTATCCGACCAATATACATAATTAGCTATGATCTATAATTAAGCGCTCATTTCTTCAATTGGACAGCGATGTCGGAGAAAAAGGAAGGCCCCTACGACGCCCATGTCTCCGACTCCCCAAGTTATGCCCGAATATCTCCTTTTCGCTCCTCCATCCGCTCCTTCCTCCTCCCTCTGATAACATGGGAATCCCATCTAATTGCGTCCCTCCAACGGCGTCTCCGCTCCCCATTCCTCGACGCATATTTTGTGTACACCTCATCCCTCGGCACACATACATTTTTCATGATTCTCCTTCCCGCTATGTTTTTCTTCGGGTTCAAGGAAGTTGGGATGGGCCTGGTATTTGTTATGGGCTTGGGTGTGTATGGGAGTAGTTGGATGAAGGATTTTGTTTGCAGCCCGAGACCTTTGGCGCCGCCTGTTACGAGGTTAAGTGAGTAACCGGTGCTCTTCTATCCAAAACTACGAGAATTAATCAAACTGTAGCTCTGGGAAATCATCACTTGGAATACGGATTCCCCTCGACGCATTCAACTAATAGCGTCTCTATTGCTTTATTCTTCTGGGGATACCTTCACACCTCATCCTTATCCCCTTTCTCCGCCTCCCCCTCCGAATCCATCCTCCCTTACTTCTCCTGCTCCCTTATCCTCTTCGTCTACGCATTCAGCATTGTTTTCGGACGAATATACACTGCTATGCATTCGTTTACCGATTGCGCAGTAGGAGTTTTACTTGGAGCGTTAATCTGGGTAGGAGTTACAGATAAGGAACAGTTTGTCTGGGGCTTAGGGTGGGGCAGGAGGTTAGAGGAATGGGTTACTGGGGCTGCCGCCAATTTTGCTTTAGACAAGCTCGAGGTATCAAGTTTGGTATCTGGAATCGGCTTGGTAGCAAGCTCCGTTGCAGGGTCGGGATCACTCCCAACATCGGCGTCAGCAGGCTCAAATTCGCTTTCTGCATGGCCACCGATAATACTGACCGCGGTTTTCCTGACTCTAGTAAACCAACACCCTCAACCAGTCGATGACTGTCCGTGCTTCGAAGATGCGCTGGCAATGGGTGCTGTTGTTTATGGCGCTCTACTTGGAAAATGGGGATTCGTTTATTTCGGGATGGACGGATTAATTGAGAAGGTTGGAGGACCTAGGCCAATGATTGGGAGCGGTTGGGTCCTTGCACCCCCTGCTGGCCTTTCCGCCAACACGACTCTGCCTTTCAACGTTCCCACTTGGGTTGCAAGCTCAACTTCCTCTCCCCTCTGGCAAATCCTTCTGTTCACACTCACTGCCGCTGCTAAGCTGTTCCTTGGAATCATGTTGATCTTCGCCTGGCGTCTCCTCGCCAAGACTGTCCTGGGGTTTGTGCTACCACGAGTGTTTCGTCTTATCGCCTCTGCTGTCGGAGGTATTCGGTGAGTTCGTTTCCTTTGCTATGAAACAATCGTGCAGAGCACTAGCGTTGCTCTCGTCATGCATCGTTTCGCTGGTTTTGACTTGACTTGACTCTTTTCGTCGTGTTGTCGTTTAACCTACTCGAATCGAAGCTGATCACTCTTTCACTTGTAGATCCCGCCTTGGCCCAGGCTTCGAATGGCTCGGAATGCCAAATCGGAGGTTTTATCTCCCTGCGACAGAATATCAGAGGAGGTGTACCAAACGAACTAGTACTCCGTAGTCCAAGTAACGACAACGAAGCCAATATTGATCCTTCCGTTGACTTTGATAATGATTTCGACAACGCCAGCGACCACGGATACAATACAAATAAAGACGACGATGCTGCTCTCCTCAACCCTTCCGACGCTGACCGTGACCGAGATGCGTTGTTGACACCGACACCAGACACCTCGAGGCAGAGCCAAGGAGAGACGAGGACGAATTATGAGGCCTATACCCTCCGTTATAGATCTTCCAGGGAGCTTGACGGTGGGGGTGGAGGATCAGGGCGGGATTGGGAGTGGGGTGAAAAATCGATCCAAGCCACTTGAGAATGGAACGAATGGAACGAATGGGTCCTGGGTACCAATGGGAAGGGTGTGAATGGAGATGTAGGAGATGGGGAGAAACAGACGAATGTAAAGCAGAGGAAAAATTATATGCATTATGATGCTGATGGTGAGTTTTACTTTTTACCGCTAGTCCTACGTTTTGCTTGGCTTTTTCGGTTTCTCTTTCCCCATAGTTCTTTGATCGTATTCTTCAGCATGGACACTTTCGTGTTCCTTGTTCTTTCGTCTCTCTTTGTCTATGACCGGTTGGAACATCGTACTGACTCTTTTCTTGCCCTTTCTGCCTCCTTCCCTCTTCCTGCCCCCTCCCTTCGTTCCTCTCCACCCCATAACTCCAACTTCGCTCATCCTTTCTCTTTAACTACGGTGCACTGTTCGCCCCGCTCGCAGTCCTAACAAAAGTAATAGTCTACGCCGGAATCGCTATTCTCTCTATTGAGATTACACCTCTTGTGTTTGAGTTGCTTGGATGGGGAGTGTATGTTTGGCCGCCTGAGGGTGTGCGCGTGTTAGGCGTGTAGGAGGTGAGGGAAGGTTATCGGTATACCTTGAGGAGTACTACTATTTCATACTAGATTATCTGTTCTGTTCTTTATTGTTGTTTTGCTTATTCGTTCGTGTAATCATTGTTAAATTTAAAAGAACACACTGCCGCAACGAACGCTTGGCATGACCACACCAGGGGTCGACACTGCCAGGAAATAATGTAGTCAGACGCAATGAGAAGCAATGAACCACTGAAAGTACCTCAACAAGAAGCGAGGCTGCTCCCTAAATTAGCGCTTGATATTTGCGTTCAACCGCTCTAGACCTTCTTCCAATCCATCTTCAGACATAACAGAAGCCGTCTAATATGGAAATAGCAAGGCCACAGCAAGAGTCGAGGAGCAGTGAGCAGTGCTAACAAAAAAGAAGCTCAAGAGATTGGCGACAGTGACCTGGATAGACTAAGTTCGTTGGCCATTCAAAATCCGAACTCATCAACGATTTCAGCAGTATTTATAGCTTTGGGTAGATCCTGCTTGTTGGCGTAAATAAGCAGGGGACGTCGCGAAGTTGATGATCGTCCAGCTCTTTGAGCACCCACTGAAGCTCTTCCTGGGTGTCAGGTATACGTTCTCGATCTGTACAGTCTATGACGAAAATAATAGCTTGAGCATCGGGGAAGTCTATAAGTATTATAATGTTGGAGATGCGTTCGATTCAAGAAGTGGGACTTGGAAGAGGTTCTCGATGGACGTAGAGTGCCCACAAAGAGGACGGAGTTTATGCTGTCCTCCTTGAAGATCTCAAATTTCGAGTGTGATGTTCTTGTAATCTAGTCGCTCAGAGTTGAAACCTGAGTTATTGACACCGGCGATGAACAAGATTGGAGATTCAATAAATACTGCGCCCACCAGTTGTTCGGATAGTCAGGACGACTTCACCTAGCTTCAGCTTGTACAAGAGAGCGGTCTTGCGGCTTGCTGCGGCGTCGAGGCCACAGTAGACGTAAACACGTCGGTGTGCTGCACGCCGCATGTACAGCTTCAATTGAGATATTCGTACTATCAAGAAATTTGTGCTTTTGATCAGTCCGTCTCGCCATGTAATGTACAGAATTTCAAGCACACCGTCATTATGATAATTTTTTCATCTTCTGTAGCCATTGCAGAGTGTAAGTATCTCGTGTCACTTCCGAAGGTTTGTTATTCTTTACCGTGCTCATCATAACGACGACAAAGCTTGCAGCCCTTGCTACTCTCTGCGAAGCAAATACTGGCCTTGCCACAACCATCACGATCTCAACTTGACTGGCCAATCGGACCTAGGTGTTGAGATCACCAAAGCATCGGGTGAGTATCCTGCACGGGAATAGGGAATGGATGAAGGTGGATGTGGTTTTGGTGAAAGGACCGATTTAAGCCACATGACTCATTGGCCGAGTCAAAGCGTTTCTTAGGAGGATAATTGGCCTTGTATCGTTACATTTCATTTCAAGAAGATTTCGAGAGATAATATCCAAAAAATCACGATATACTGTATATGCTGATCCAAATTACTATTAATGGCTCATGGAGACCGCTACAGCCTTCAACAGACTAATGCAGGCAATTTCCCGCTACAGCATTGCAGTTGGGCTCGGGATTGAGCCGCCGCAATTTCGGGTGATCAAAGAGTAACAGGGACGCAACCGATGGAAATGAGAGTGCCTAATGAGAGATAGCATCAGAATCAAAACACTGGTATTCGAGGAGATTGAGGCATAATCATACCGTGGCTGTTATCCTGACAGCAGACAGCTTGGGCAGAGCTATGAGAGGATAAGTATGTAGTCAGACGCGTGCATGCCTAGAAAACTTACCAGCTGCCTCCAGAAGCACCAATGACAGTGATGGGGGAGCAAGTAAGACCGACAAGGACGTCCAAGTCCTGAAGAACAATGCCAAGAACGTCAAGTTCCTCGGTAGCGGCAGCGCTAGAGGCGGACTCGACCGGTGTTGCAGCACTGAACAGGACCAGTGCTGCAGGAGCTAGCTGGCTCGCCGCGGAGAGTAGGTGTGGCGACTGCGAGAGTAGCGAGAGCAGCGGAGACAAAGGCGAGTTTGAACTGCATGACGAGTAGAGAGCTGAGTAGAGAAAATTAAGTATTTGAACGACGGTTGTTGGTTCGAGTGAGGAATCTCTGTCAAGTTGGCAAGAGTCTTTATACTTTGCTGACTGTATGTGAGCATACAATGACGAGCCATGTCAACTATCACTGCACCTCCTCTCGCGTAGCAATTGCACGGAGAAATTTGAGAGCTGTCGGAGTGGAGCAATAAGTTCGTGTTGTGGAGTGACTAGAAAAACAAGGATGGTTTACGAACTTTTTTATCCAATAAGAACGTCCGGCTGCATGTTGTACTCTGGGCGGATGGATTGAATATTCGACGGAAGTCTATAAGTTTTGGAGCTCTTGTGAAAGGCGTTGGTTGTTGATGATGAATGAAAATCCGAAACATGCAGTGGGTGGTGGCGCACTTATGTACTGAGTGAATTCTGAGTTTTCGAGAGACGTTTGCGAGAAAAGACGTCTGTCAGATCCGAAACTGACTCATGGCACATACAATTAACGAATCGCGATTGATTGCACTTCGAGAGGGTTCAAGTTATACTGAATTCGCGGCTCGGGTCATGAGGTTAGCTGGAGGATATATCCAAGCATATGAATTCTAAGGAGGGCCATTGATCTCCTGAACCACGCTGTCAGCCAACTTGACAATAAAACGAGAAAAGATGGAAAAATCAGCGTAGCAAGATGGTTCAATGTCTACCTTTTCAAGGGGCAAAATTCAATCGTCACGGGTTCGAGGCTTTGAATTGCATTCAAATGTGTGATGTCGAGCGGCTGCTTCCGATTCTACTGTATGTTGGGAATGTAGACAGATTTCTTTTCTGTTAAGTATACTGTAATCAAGACTCAGTACGTATGGATCGGAGGCTTCCATCGTGAATAAGAGCAAAATTGAATGCACTCACACAATATTGATTAATTTTAAAAGGAGATAGGACGCGTTCTTGAAGACTGTGTGTTTGCCATATGCAAAGCTTACTAGCATGGCCAGCAAGCAAGACTTAGTCACTGTGATGATAGTAATTCTATATAGAAGGAGGAAGAGCCGTTTCGTTGACGACTTGACCTACATATTTTCATGCTAGGATCCGGGAAAAAGCAACAGAAAGGAAAAACGCACCGTGTGGGACTCAATTCATGTTAAGACCCTCGTGAAGAGTGTCCAGATTATCCCATTCATGAAGGACCAGTTTTTGGGCTCAAGGAGAAGTATACAGTATAGCTAATCAGGGTCCTAACTAGGTCCGGACCTGTCCGGAATAAGAGTGAAAAATTGGAAACCTCCTTATCTTTCGCGAGAATACTGTTATCCAGGCCCACTATGAGTAGTCGGATCTTTGAGTCTCCAAAGGCCTTGAGAGCTGGTGTCAAAAACTCGATTCACAAGTGTCGAAGTGGAGTGTTAAATCGCAAAACATGAGGACGATATCCTTTCACGCTACTTAGTGACTGAGAAGCGGCCCCTGCTTTGCAAAAATCGTCATAACCCCAAATTAGCCAAAGATGAAACGGAATTTAAGAAAGAAGGACCCTTATTTAAAAGACGGGACATAAATTCGGATACAGCATACTATTTCAGTGGAGAAGAACTCGAACAGCCTAGAAGTTGGGACAATGAACAACATCAATTTCCGGGGATCACAAATATATTTCCTGACCTCGAACTCAGCTCTTCAAAGCATTGAAGGGCCGTAAAAATCAAGCACAATGGACGGCCAGAGTATCAGTACAACAGCTACATAACAGAGACGAGCCTCGGCAGTCTCCATCGAAGCGCCACCAACAAATCTTGGAAAGGAACCTGTGGTTTTTAGGGAAAAATTGAATGGCTATAAGTCACAATGGACGTATGACAGATACAGACGCCGATGTGCACGAGCGATAAGCCTTGACACCACTATTCATGAGATAGGCAGGCCGCAGGCGTAATGACCCGAACGTACGTTACTACATAGTCCATGTCGACTAGCACTGTGACGTCGCTGAGAACGCACAGTACCAGCCTGGCTTGGTTTGAAGCTCAGAAGCGAGTAAGATTAATGGGGTATGACAGACTCATCAACATAACCTTCAGGGAAGAGGCAAATTAAAAGTTCCATTTAATTAGGCATCTATGAAATTTTACCCTTATAGGAAGGCATCTGTGCTCCGTGGAAGTGCGAGGTCATGGCGGCTAGGAAGCTTTGCGTCCGAGAATACAGGCTCCGTCATGGGAAATGGAGTGGAACTGAAGAAAAGAATCTCGTTCAATAGCTAAGAGCATTTCATGAGTGTCGAAATGAAATATCCTTCAAAAGACGAACAAGGAAATTTTTAGGGGTCGAACCTCATCGAACCTTTGTTGCCCTATTGCAGTCGGAGTCGCCAGGCATTCATAATCGAATAAACGCTTTGTCCGTTGTCTGACCTGATGTGATAGGCTTGCATCCTAGTGCTTGATATTTGCACCAGATGTAACAGATGATGCCCATACTTATGGCCCATATGTCGTGCGGTCGATCCGTGACCGCCGATTAGGTCCGAAGGAGGCCAGTGGGCTCGCGGCAGCCAAAAGAAAGGGGTTTGGCGGAACTGACTATAATAGAACTAGGGCATATATGCCCCCCTATATCCTGCAACACACTCTTTCTCGAAGCTCCTTCTGGCTATCAGGTATACGTTCCCGATCTGATAGTGTTAGAGACGCGCTGTATTTCAAGAAGCGGAACCTGGAAGAGGCTCTCGATGGACGTACACACAGTACCTACAAAGACGACGAGTTTTGTCCTGTTTTCCTTGAAAATCCCAAACTTTGAATGTGATGTTCTTGTAATCTAGTTGCTCAAAGTTGAGACCAGAGTCATTGACGGCGATGAGCAAGTCTGACTTGAGTGACCTCGAAAAATGGTAGATGGACACGACACTACGACGTGGCCATATCAGTAGCATTTGCAATTAATTCATTCAAGAGCCGAACGCCAACCGTTCCATTGGAACGACTCGTGAACTAGACATTCCGGAGTCGAGTGCTGTAATATCTTGCTTAAGGTTCTAGTGCTTAGTATCGCTTGAACGGGCTCGGGATAGATTTTGTCTCCCGGATAGCAGAGAAAGAATGGTCTTGAGGCCAGCATTATCTGAATGGAAAATTGCAAGGGGCCGACGAGAAGAAAAGTTTGGCGCCTAATTTATCGCCATCCGCCATCGACGCCCTGTCTCGACGTCCATGAAGTACAAGCTCTGCGTTTGATTTCTTCAACGACTTCAAAGTCTGAGTCGTGCTTCCTTCATTCTGCATTCAGTTTTCCTTTGATATTTCTGCGGATTGGCTCCTAGAGTCCCAATGCTTGGTGCAAGTTCTTTAGTGGGCTATGGATCTATCGAACTTATGTTTACTTGTTCATTTCTTTTTTCGGATCCGTGGGTTGCCGTGGTGAAAGTGGCTGCTGGTGTAATCTCTTGATTATAACCTAACACTCAACCAGCTATAACTTCCGCTCAGCAAGAACTGGACAACGTGTTAATAGAAACAGTACAAGGAAATCCGAGGTATCAGAAAGTAGAAATTTTTACGCCGAAATTGCGTTTCCAAAAACGATTCAAAAAAAAAGCATGCTCATGTCGGTATTCACATAATTCAAACCAAAGTCAAACTCCAGTCAACATTGAAGCCACTACCTCCCACATCCTGTTGTGAACCACCAGGTGGCGGTGGCCGGCCAGATCCACCCAAAAGAGGTGGCAAGCTCAACCCAAATCCTCCGCCTCCGCCGAATGACCTTGTCGGAGCCTGATTCGCCTCAGGCTTCGGAGGATGGGAGCTAGGTGTCCCCTGCGGAACCTCCCCAGCTGGTGTAATCCCAAGGCGATCACTTATCCTCATTGTCCACTGCTCCTTCGACTCGAGGTTCATCTTGTGGCCCGAGTAGCGGAACGGAACCGGTTCAGCCATATTCTCATAATTGAGGTTCTCGGAATCGACAAAGACGCAGTGCCCCAAAGTGATCGTTCCACGGGAAAGCGGGTTGTCCAGCGGTAGTCTAGCCAAATCGATCGGCTTGTTGGAGGATGAGAAGATATTTTCATGGATGGACACCTTCAGCTTTCGTCCAGAAGAGAAAAAGAACCTGTCCTTCATGCTAGTGCGGTCCTTAGCGGTCGGGAAGGGTTGCATGGACTCTTCGTGGATACCTTCGAGCAATAAGATATGGTTGTACCTGCCTCCGCTCAAGCTGACCGGAGGATCGACATCCAGCTTCACATTGGCTGCGGAGAGCTGGGCATTGGGATGACGGAGAAGCATATGGTCGATGTGTGCCTCAGTGGGTGTTCCGTATAGATAGAATGGGCAAAAGCCACTCGGGTAGGTAGCACTTTGCGCCTGGCTCCCCAGTTCGCGTAATATCTCGACTTGAATGTTTTCGACACGGAATGAGTCCGACTCGAAGGTTACTCTGACATAGACAAAGGTGAGCGTAATGTCAGAGTTCGAAACCTTTTCGGATGCTTACCCTCCGTCGTAAGAAATCACCGCGTCAAAGGATTTTTGGCCGATGATATCCTGAATGGTTGCCGGGACTTTGTTGCGGAGGAACACAACTTGCCCGGGATTCCTTCTGCAGGACGGCTTTGTACTGATCCATGATCTTAGATGAATACGTCGGCTAGAGACAATCAGCTGTTGGCGGCCTGCTGCTTTGTGAAAATGAGGAAGATAAACTAAATGGAGCTTGTCGGTTCCTTGCATCTGGAATGTATGGGTGTCCGCCATGATCTCGTTCCGGTGGCGGACATTCTGAAGAGAAGTCAGAAATTGAGAACAAGTAGAGTATATCAGTAACCTACCTCGACCTCCTCTTCGAGGATCCCCTTGAAAATCGAAATCAAATTATCCAAGTAATCATGCGCTGTCGAGAACGGAGACATGACCACATTCCTCATCACAAACAGATCCTCGGGCCCATGCAATCCCAACCTCATCTTAAAATGCTTCACACATTCACCATAATCCTCCACTGCGAAAGTACGTGGACGTTATGTAAATTGGCGTGTCCCTCGGATCTTCATCCGGATCCGTGGCAGAAAGCCTTTCAAAGATACGTCGATTCATGTAATTTGCTTCCTCGACGTTGGTGTTGATCGTTCCATCGCGAAGTCTAAAGTTACATGCAAAGGCGTTGATGTTTAGGTCGGAACCCAGTTGGTTGAGCATTTTCATCGTCGCAGGGTTAGCTGCGATGGACTCGTTGCTCTTTCCGAGAATGTTTTCACGGATAAAACGCCTTTCCTCCTCAATCATCTTCGGGTCCGGAGTTTCTTCCTTTTCGGAAGGAAGGAGGTTCAATGACTTGATGATGAAGCTATCTTCGTCTGTAGACATAGCAGTCCAGAAGCTAGCGAACTACGTATACATTGGCACCGTAAGTACCAAAAAAAATTGTGATTGTGAGGTTGAAAAAGACGTACACGACGACAAGTGAACGCAGCTTCTCCTAGAAGTATCCCAAGCCCATTCTGATGCAAACCAAGACTCTATTAAGCCAAGATTAGTTTCTTCCATTTGGGGTTATATTGAAGGCGTACTTCATGGGACATCCATACCGCTGCGGCAGAAGCACCCGGTTTGCTACGAGGACGCATCAAGTTATTGGGAAAAGTATACCAAGAGAAATCAAGCAGAAATCTTACCTTCCTTCAACACCGTAAGTCCCAATACTGTCGGTACTCCCTGTATTGATATACGGGGCGGTCCAAGACAGCGCATAGCGCATTCTACCGTCCCGATAGCAAAGACCACCAGCGGGATAAGGAACGTATCCAGACTGAATCACAAAAACACATTAAAAAAGAGGTCTCTTCAGAATCCGTAGTAAACGCACCTTGTGAGGATCAAGTGTTATGGAATCTGCGTACTGCAGGTTCCTCAGCTCGTCCGCTATTGTCTCTCGTAGCGCTACATGCGGCACATCTACTGCATGCCTTCGCCTGGTCTCAGGGATGTACGCGCCTGGGGGCGATTGTCTTATCAGAGAAGAAAAATAGCCACCCCATGCTGCATCGGCGTGGACGAGGAAGGACATCCCCTTTCTTTCGTACTCTTTCCGCAAGTCAAGAATCTCGCCAAGCGGGTCAACGGCTCCCTCCCTATGACGGTGTTCAGTTTTTGGGTTATGCGGGAATAAGGAACAACGTACTCAGTCGTACCAATGACCCCAACTACTGCGTACACTGGTGTTTGATTTTGATAGCTCTCTTCGAGGAGCTTTCTTAGTTCGAGTGTGTTCATTCTCGCCTCGCGGTCTACAGGGACATTGATGATGTTTTGTGAGCCGATTCCACAGAGAGCTGTGAAACGACGTTGATTTCCAGAAGGGCGCCATGATTATTGAGACTCACCAGCCGACTTGGGCCATGAATAATGCTTCGTGCTACTCACGTAGTACCTCGGATGAGCCGTAATTTGGAACTTACTCTCCAAGGCTTTCGTGGATACCGTCTGAATACTATACCCATTCATCACTTTGTTAAAGTACACCGGACTGATTCCGTATTCCTTGAACAACCTCTGCGGAATCTCGAGAATAGTCGACAATTTCAGATTGAGCAACTCCCATGTATTAAGGGAGGCAAAAAGCTTCTCCTCATCTTGACAGGTCTTTACAGTGAAGGTATCGCTGATGAATTGGAAAGGCCCCTCATCCACGGCGTTTCGAATGCTGAGGGGGGTGAATTTAACATTTCGAGCTGAGGACATAAATCAGATAGCGGGAATACTTTGAAAGAATGGATACCATACTCATCCTGTGGTGATACACCAGAATATGAGCAAGACAAGAAAACTAAGAAGTTGCATGCAAGCTTATACTCACCACATAGATTCCAGATTCGCTATGCTCCCACCAGACGCGATGTGGCCCCATGGAGCAAATGAAGCGTCGTCTTGAACGTCGGTCTTGTACCCAAGCATTGCACACATTTGCTGGCCTACGGTGATTTCCAACAGAGTAGTTATCGGAGAAGCCTATCGAAGAGGTAAGGAGTCGGAATATCATGATGAGTATTACCGTACCTCAAAAGCCACCTGGAAGGAAACCGATTCGTTCAGAGCATTAAGATGAGGATCGAAAACTCACATTGTTGGGATTATAAAGCATCGTGGCGATGTATCTGCGAAGGGTTGAAACCTCTTTAGTTCAAGACGCAAGCAAAGTACATACCCTAGTATTGCTGGCATACTGTTCTCCATGCACATATGCGCGCTATATCTCGGAGAGAAAAATGGTACAGAGTGGTCCGTCAAGAGTTCTGTCAGGTTGCTGATCATGTTATACATCTGTTCAGTGGCGTCTTGAAAGGCTTTCGAAGACCTCATCTCCTCCGAGATGAATGACTACACCAGCATCATTGTCGTCAATGAGAAGAAAAAGAAAGAAAAAAGTATACGTACGGGGTCCTCGCCGTGATACGAGAGACGATGTTCTTTCTGCCTGTGGAAAATATAGTTGATGGCGTTCATCATGATATCCATGTTCTCGCATTTGGGGCCAATGAAATGCGCAGCGACAGCGCTGTGGTCGTTCGTCGACGGGACATGAAAGCGACTCGGAGAACCGAAGTGGGGTTCGTCAGACTGTTGGAACATCTTTGACAGTGGTAAATGTGTATGACAATTGTGAATTCGGGGACGTCTTTTATACGTCCATCGGCGGGGAAGAGAATGAAAAGCAAAGCGGGTATAGAAGCTTGCGAAGAAAGAGAGACCTGTGGAGCTTTGGAGCCAGTGTGCTGTAAAGTACAGCTCATCGAGTAGAGCATTTCATAGAGCATAACCATCGGAATTCTAGAAATCTCGAGTCAATGAGAATAGCGTCAGCTCAGAGGGAGATGTTAGGGCACTCGATCCAATATGAACTCCTTGATACATCTAAGCCTATCTTGGAATCTATATCTGGCTCGATTCCTATGAGCGAAGCGCTGTCGATGGACAGCAACGCTTCGCTCATAGGCGGGTGGGATCGGGCCTAGAAACTATCCTCTAATACACTGAAGTAGTTTCTCGGGTTCGCATTATCCCTTACTCTCTCGGCTGCTCTTCAGTGTAATAAGAGTCGTATCCTCCTTTAGTTTCTCGAGCTAAGAGGGTCTGAATGCGATGATGTTAGCCTTGTGAAATCGCTAGATTATCAACTACGCACCTGGAAGCCGATTCGAACACTGCAGTTGCCATGTATCATCCATTCCGATTGCAGCATAGTTGATTTCCTCAGTGCAATGAATCTCGAATGGACGCTCGCGTTTCATCGGATTGTTGAGATGGTGGTGGTTATGCGCGATTGGAATGAGTCGGGAAACTCATTTCGGATTCAATGAAGCTAAAGCGGTTTTACACAATGCTCTTTTGAATAGCATTGCCGCGACATAATACCACAGACAGACTAGTACTTTGATGGTTGGAATGAGTTTGGATGGGCCCGAGTAAGACCCAGTTGGATGAGCGCAAAATGAAGAACAGTGTGGGAAATCAATTCGCAAATCAAAGATACGGTCTTCCTCCCGAATTCTTGACCTGTCCTAGTCTATACTATCATCAAGACTCGCCGATCTTTTGCACATGTTTTTTGCGACATACAGTATCTTATGAGAATTACTGTCGACGAAATTGTGAGGCACGACTCTTGACAGATTCCCAAAATATGGCGGATACTGTAACGTGTGGGTGAGTTCTCCTGGAGTGTATTATGTATCTTGACTGATTCCAACTATAATTACCATTCAGCAATTGCATGCTATAGTAAGTTGCTCTTCTTTTGTTCGTTCCTTCGAAACACAGGCAACTATATTTATCTCAGATTCCTTCGTTTTCGGTTTTCTTTTGCGCCGCTGGTCCTTCCCAGCTGAGTGCCGTCGTCGCAAACATTGCAAACTGACTCTTCATTCCAACTAACAATATTTATCATATCGAACCAATATATAGGAGAGCCCCATCCTTTGTCCATTTTCTGGTGTATAAAATGTCAACATCAAAGGACGGGCGGTAACGATGAGGTTTGTGTGAGAGGTACTTGGTCAGTTTGCGCAGCAATGTTCGGCACATACTGTAGATAAACTTGAGTCAACGATCAAACGATGATCAGCAACGGTGAGTCGTCTCAACAATAACTTTGTTATATATCGCTGAATTGTTGCTAAACGCTCTAATCTACCTTCCACCATACTCCATTTATGCATCCTTCAGATCCTTTCATGTTTAGATTTCGTTTTGGAGTGACAGCATATCACAAATGTTCACCAACGAAGCTAACGCGCATATACAGGCACAGTAGTATCCACAGCATCCGCGAGTTATTTAAGTCGCGAATGTCTCTTTCGATTGTATCATTATTTACAAGATGTTGGATTTTATCCCCACTCTTTCACTTCCACTCATCGTTTCTTTGGTCTCTGCATCTGCACTGCTTCTTAATATCACCTTCTTTTTCATTGTTCAGACTACGAAAGCTACTCGAGACCACAGCGTCATCCCAAACGGTCTTCCATGGGTTGGAAGGGACAAGAACGAGATTTTCTCGTCCCTTCGTGCCAACTACAGAGGTTTGACAAACTCTGTTGAGCTTTTCAGGGCTGGTTATCGCAAGGTATGGTTTCAATCAATTCCCGCTTTGGAGTATAACTTGATGTGTTACTAGTATTCGAAACTAGGTATGCACGGTGACAGTTCTCTTCAACGATGGCCTTGCTGATTTTTCAGAATTTTGTCATCAGGAAAAACCTATGTCGTACCCGCTTGGACTAGAGGTCCGCAAATTGTTATCCCCCCAACAATGACCACTTGGATCTCGACGGTACCAGAACATATACTCAGTGCCAAAGAATGTACATTCGACAATGGTAAGCCAAACATTACTTAGTTTCGCTTTTTTCCTTCCCGTCGTATGTCTGCTAACCAGATTCTTTCCTCTGAATGCCCATGTAGTCCAATTCAAGTATACTGTCGGACACCCAGAAATCCTTCACAGTGACCTGATCGGTACTCTCATAAAGAGGGAGCTGACCCGTTCAATCGGGCAGTTCCAGGACGAAATCTTTGAAGTGGTCGAGAACTCCTTCGACAATCTCTTCGGAATCGATGGCCAATGGAGAGAGGTCGGCGTGTTTGATAGCTTTCGACAAACAGTGGGAAGCTCCATTAATCGCATAATCGTCGGAAAGGAGTTGGGTAAGACGAGTCTCTCCCGATCCATCGAATCCTGAATGATATTCTAAATTGTTTAGCTTCAAACATGGACTTTGTCCTGTCGAGTGTCCAGTTTGCAAAGGATGTTTCAATTAGCAGCTACATCATCCATATGTTCCCTAAAATGTTGAAACCGTACGTTGCAATCCGCTTCTGTAGCCAGCAGTGGCTGATATATGTTCACGCTATCTAGGTTAGCCTCATTCTTCGCTACAATCCCTAACCGATACCACTCTGGGATTGCCATGAGATATCTCAGGCCTCTAGTGAAGCAGCGATTCGCCGATATGTGCCAGGCCCGCGATGATCCTACCTTCAAATTTGACGAGCCAGACGACTTCATCACCTGGATGTGTAGGGAGGCCCTCAAACGAAACACCCTTGTCGAAACCTCACCTGAAGCCCTCGCGTACGGGATTGTTCTCCTCAACTTTGGTGATTAGTTTCTACGATGACTTTATTATTACTTGCTGATTTATTGCAATTTTCCCTCCTTCCCTCCAATAATCAGCGGCCATAACTACGGTAATTGGTTGCTATAACTGAATTTTTTAACATCTTGCTCATTTCTTGCAATTTCTCAATACTAGACGACGATAACTGCGACGCATACCGCCGTGGATCTCTTCTCGGCGCCAAACAATGCTTCTGTCATTGCTGCTCTACGGGAAGAAGCTGCCACCGTGCTCCGTGAGCACAATGGGATCTGGACGAAACAAGCTGTATCTAAATTATATCGTCTTGACAGTGTTATCAGGGAGAGCACAAGAATGTCAGGTATCGGCGGTACTTCTATGGCTAGGAAAGTTAAAGTTCCTGGTGGGATGACTCTTCCTGATGGTACATGGGTTCCGGAGAATAATACTATCGGAGTCTCGATGGATGGGATTCATTTTGACGAAGAGATATATGAAAACCCATTGATTTTTGACCCGTTCCGCTTCTCGAGGCCCAGAGAGATGCACAAACCCGGAGACAAACCCCTAGTCAATGAGGATTTCGTAACAACCTCCACAAGTTTCTTACCGTTTGGTCATGGACTCCATGGATGGTGAGGCTTTTCTTTTTGAGCCTACGAGATCCTCGAACTAATGTATCGCTATTCGTACTTAGCCCTGGACGATTCTTCGCTGCCAACAATCTCAAGATAATGTTTGCCCATCTTCTGTTGAATTACGAGGTGGAGCCGTTTGAGACCCGTCCCCCGAATATTTCAATCGACGTAATATCCGTGGTCCCCATGACGGCCAAGATGAGGATACGCAGAAGAGTAGGCGAGAAGGTCTAGACTCTAGAGGGCCCAGTAGGGCTACAACACAACATCCTTCCTTTATTCTGTTTTCTCTGATTCCCTTTACCCTCTTTTCTTCCTCAGTTCTATCCTGTACAATCATTTTCTCTGTCTTCGGTTAAATTAAATATACTCTGGTAGTAGACATATAGATCTGTACATACTAGATACAATATTTGTGTATAGTGAACCCAGACACAATCTCGAGAGTAGATGTTATGCGTTTGTAGGATAATTATTATAAATGTTTGCGGGTTCTGCACAGGGAATTTTTCCTATAAGAATATCGTTGGGCGCGGAATGGAAGATCTCCGGTCCGTCTTCCGGAGCGGGCCAGCGCGGTCAAAGCGTTTCTTACGAGACACAAAATTCATATGGATTTTCGAAAGACTTTACAACACCACGAGTTACAATATTACAGTCCAGTTCCAAAAAGATTATTTATCATCAACCATTAGCCATGAAAGCCGGGGAGATCCGTGCATCTCCAATGACTGCAAACAGATATGTACTGAGCACTGTGCCTGTTAACTGAATGTACTGTATCTGAGTTCATGGGGTGGGTCGTATATACAGCGAGCGTTCAAAGAGTAACTGGAGCGCAGCCAATGGAAATGAGTCCACCTAATGAGAAAGACGTGTCAGAATCGCGTCATACTGGTCAAGAGAGACTAAGGAGGCAAGATCATACCGTGGCTGTTGTCCGAGCAGCAGACAGCTTGAGCAGAGCTATAGAAAACGATGAGGAAGTACTCATACACAGATATGTGGAGCACTTACCAGCCGCCTGCAACACCACCGATGACTGTGATGGGGTCACAAGTGAGACCGACAAGGACGTCAACGCCTTGAACGACGATGCCAAGAAGGCCAAGGAGCCCGGCAGCGGCAGGGTCAGTGGCAGACTCAACGGTGTCGCAGCACTGAAGATCGCCGGTGCTGCAGGAGCTAGCTGGCTCGTTGCGGAGAGTAGGTGTGGCGATGGCGAGAGTAGCGAGGGCGGCGGAGACAAAGGCGAGTTTGAACTGCATGATGAAGTAGAGAGAGCTGAGTAGAGAGCTGAGTACTTGAACGACGGTTATTGGTTGTTCGAGTGAAGAATCCTATCGATTTTGAGAACCTTATATACCTTTTTCTAGGCAAAAATACAAAAGAGTACCCCACGCTAGCTGAGGCATTGCAGCGGGCTGCTAGACCCAAGCCTGACCTCAGAATGAACCCTTCATCGTCAATCTCAGGAGAAGCCTGCTCAAGTGGAGCAACAAGCAAAAAAAAATCAAATTTGAAGTGGAGCTCTTGTGAATTTGAATCATTTATCTACATCCAAATTCGTTCCTGGAAGTAGCTCGGGAATGAGGCATCGGAGACATAGACGGGTTTTTTGATTCTTGATTAAAAAAAAAGACCCAATTCAGAAGCGAGTTAGAACGGCGGGAAGGGCATCAGTGAGAGATTCTTTCAATACAGATGCTAGAGAAAATGATTCACTCCTTGCCTCGAGGTCCGGAAGATTATTTAATTTCGTTCAATATGAACTTATTGGAATTTGGAATGTTTTGCACAAGGTGCATTCTTAGTGAATTACATGCTGCTTCGAAAACACTAACGACCATCTATGGTAAGAACGGAGAGTATAATTCTGGAAGTCTCAAATACTCAATCTCCCCAGAAAGGCGTAAACGTAAACGTCCAACCGTGTCTGTTTGCCTTGTGATAACATGAGAGCAATGACACGAGTGGCGCGCACACATATGATACATCGAAGCACAAGTTATCTTCGAGGTACGGTACAGTGAATGCAAACTGTCACTCAATACTGACTTGTGCATTGGGGAAGCTGTAGAAAACCTCACTAAACCCAACTGGGCGCGTGAATGACGTCGGAGGCGCGATTTCTTTCTGTTTGTCTACAGTTCTTTTGAAATGGTAACGAGAGGTGTCGAGCGCCGCGGATGACCGACGTCAAGATAATTGCAAACCTGCTGAGGTTGAGAACGAGAAATGAACCATCGAAAGCGGAAAGTCTGTACCAAACGCGTTAGAACGGAGATTATAGAACGCATCGATCTCTCATGTCCATCACATCTACGTCCAGTTCCCCGTTCTCCCAAGTTCATCTCCTTGTGGATCACCTAGGACTGGCGGTAGGCAACGTGAAGATGGTTTAGACGGAGTCAATTGACGTCGAAAAACTGACTGATTTGAACAGAAAGAGCAGCTGTATGTCATGAAGCATGAATGATGATCGGTGAAACGCATGGTTACCAGAATACAGAGGGTAAATAGTCACAAGAAGTCACAAGAAGTACTATTTCCACACACCGAAATATACAAGTTAGTAGTACAACACTGTACACAGATCTCTATCGATAGATATTCCTCAACTGACTTTCCACTGCTTCCGCGGACAGCTTGATGTCTATGAAGGGAAGGTCAGGAGGGTAGAGAAGTAACGAAACGGGAACGTACATTTCTGGGGATCTAAGCGTCATAGCAGCGAGAAAGACGGGAAGATGGTCAGTAAAGCGCTGTCATCATCGAAGGAAACGGGAATAGCCACTAGAGGCTCACTTTTGCTAAATTCCTTCTCCCGATTCTTCTGTGTGAACGCTTTCAGTGAAGGTATTAGGAACTTGACCACATCGTTTCCTATCGCTGCTCTACTCTCCTCGTCATCCTCTAATATCTTCGCCAACTTATGCCTCTCTAGCACTTCCTCTAGTAAATCATAAAACCTTGTAAACTTTTCCTTTGTCGCTGCCTTATTACCAGGCTTCTCTTTTGGATCCTGCGTAAGCGATTGCATGAGAGGCGAAAAGTTTGCATCGAGGTAGCTGGCTTTGGCAGTACGGAAGTTGGAGTTTAGAGCTTCTTGTGTTGGTTTGGATAGGTAGTCAATTAAAGATTCTTGTCGAGGTTCTAGTATGTTTTTTCGAAGATACGCGATATTGTTGAGTAGGAAAAAGGTGTCGAAGGGAGGGCGTCGCTGTGAGCGAGCGACGGCAGTGATTGCGTTGATGACGGTGATAACAACATCGTCTGGGACTTTGGTTAGTAGCCAGTCGGTTAAATTAACCTAAAACGCACAAATATAATGCTCCAGTAACGTTTGCGCACTGACTTCTACTACTTGCTGCTTTTTCACCACCACGCCCTCGCCCATCTTCCAGTTTCCGTCACCCAAGAGCGCTAAAATGTCACCAGAAGCAATGATGACCTCTTGCATATTGTTGAGAAACTGAACCGCCTATGAAGAGATTAGTTAACATACGGAAAAACAATGGAGATAGAGCGAAGTTCACCTCCATTGAAGCATCTAATAGCGCAGTACTCGTGTCTCCAGCCCTTCCCGCTGATGATAGCTTGATGTCTGCGAGGGTTTCGGGAACATCCTGATGCACACCGATCGAACAACCTGAAGGATATCCTTGTACTCGTTAGCTTCTTTCCGAGTGTCGGAAGATACTCTCAACGAGGAAACTTCATCCCATGTTGGCTGCAGTTCAAGGAGTGCCTCGTAAGCCGATAAAACGAGAAATCCGTATTTCTGTAGTGAGCGTTTCGAAAAGGCCACCAAGGACGTGACAGTGGTGTTCAACAGCGAAACGAGTGGATTGAGAAGGTTTCCAAAATGAGTTGCCAGCTGTGATGCACTGGCGAGCGTGCTCAGCTCTACTAATAAATCGTACTCTTCCCGTGCGACAGAGAGAAGAGACGATACCCATGCTCCCAGCTCCTTCCCTGTTGACACAGGATCAACAGAATCCGCACGATCTACCACACGCTTTCCTTGAGTTTCGAGGCACTTTTTACTCCACGTTCCTCGCATATCAGCATATCCACGTTGTGCATCTTTCAGAGTAGCGAGAATTGCAGAAGCAGCAGGATGTGATGGATGCGTAGAAGGAACAGGGAGTGTACGAAGAAAAGTGACCAAAGGCTGAAGGCTAGTGCGTAATTGTTGGGGGAAAGGAGCCTTGACTATTTCGACGCCTGGTGCTGGTGTAGCACCAGAAGAGCCTTCAGCGACAAGCTTGGTGTAGAGTTGGGCAAGCTTTTTTGCACCAGTTTCGACAAGCCGAGCGGTGTCCAGTGTATCTCGATCTGATGCCTTGAAAGCAATTGAAGCGTTAAGCCTTTCGAGGGCGTCCTTGTATACTTCAAGTTGGCCTGGTTGTGGCCTGCAAGTTCCATCGTAAATTATCGAACATCAGCCAAGGTAAGCTCAATAACGCACCCTCTGAGAATAAGAGCCTCTTCTACAGCTATTCCTTCCTGATTACTCGCCACCTCATCGATCTTCTGTAGAGCCTTTTCGATATCTTGCAAGTAATTCAGCATCTAATAGACGAAATCATGAGCGCTACGCACTGCTTGCTCTTCGATTCAAAACTTGCGCAGAGTTATAGAGCGGTAGGATGGATTTTTCGAGCCTTGCGAGACGCGTATCGAAGCTGTTCAGAGTAGCTGGTTGGTTAAGTTAAAGGCCAGGTTCAGTAATGATTCAACTTACTGATCATCTTTTGAGATATTTGGTGAGTCTTGCTCAGGTTCTGCTCGAGCTGAAGAGATCTTAGTACAATGAACGCAAGATTACAGTCCCATTCTCACCAGTTCAATCTCTGCGGACTCATCATCCATAATGAGAGAATTATTTCAGTGAGTGTAGTTAAGTGATGATCGAGGTCAGGTCCAGGCCCGGTTGTCAGGTACTATTTGCTTTGAACAAACACAAATTTCGTAGCACTCGCTTTGACATTCCTTATCTTCTTCGACTCATTGACTCTCTAACTCAAAAAGTACCGATAATATCAGCTTCGATATCTCGCAAGCATTCGCTACAATTCGAGCTCCCTCCGCTGCTCGGCTACGGTCGTTTAAATTGGCGACGTGGCTAGAATCAAATACAGTACTGAATCTACTGATAACGCCATAAAGCATCATATACAGCAGATTTGACTACTTCTTTCACGAAGCCTTCTTAATCTAGAAGACGCTGAAGAAAGCTTTTAATTATGCTGCAAACACCGGTATTATATTCGTCTATTCAGAGCATTAACTGACAACATTCAAGACGCTATCATATTCATTATCGTGATCTAAATCGAGACTCCCAAATGCCGAAGAACGAGCGGGCCCCTCACTGTCAGGTTTTTTTGGAGCTGTGCGTAAGCAATTCAATGAAGCGGTATAAATTCAGAGAATTTTCACTTGTTCAGAACGCTCATTCCCGTCCTCGATTAGCAGCTGCCCTCTGAGCATCCGAGCGCCGAGAAAAAGGTAAGTTGCATCAACAGGTCCAGTATTGTGTAAAACAGATTAACCAAGACCATCCTTACGCAGTAGAGGACGGGCAAGGACAGACAGTAACCCGTCCGTCTAGGGCTCTCACCCACAGTTTACAAATCGTGGGACCTTAGTGCGTCCCGAGCATAACGGCTTATCAGTAGAGACTAAAATGCTTCGAGCAGAAAAGTTGAACCCTACACGCTTACGCGAAGCGCATCGTCCTTGAGTCCTTGAGTCTATTTGTCACTCAATTGGAGTTCCAGAACTAGGACAGATAGGGACTAGTGGAGACTGTTGGTAATGCCAAAAACGTGTATGGCGAGCAGCAGAGACAAAAGCGAGTTTGGACTGCATTCCGGAAAGCTGATAGATGTTACTCTATCAACTTTCCAATATGCAGTTCAATCTCACTCTTGTCTCAGATGCTTCCCATACACGTATTTTTGGCATAACCTTTGAACGATGAGTGCTGGTGTTCGATTTTTGAATAAGTAAGCATGCGAAGTTTTCTTATTTGGTATTCCAGCATGACAGGTAGCATTTCAAGGTTGTTCAATAGGTAATATAAGTAGTAACTGCCGGTTATATTGTGGAGCTTGCTGAAGTGCGGCTTCGCAAGGATAGAAGTAAGCAAGATCACTCGGCACACTGTGTCCTACTTCGGAACCTGCAGATTCCTTATCGGATGATTCGGTGTCACACTGAGTCAGGGAAGGATAGTGGTAGTATAGGGGGACCAACTCACCTCACTTGCTAGCCGGGCGTGACATAAATTCCCGTTTCATTTATTTGCTTTCGCGATAAAACTGTCTAGTCCTTTACCGTCTTCGCCGGGTTCTGTGGGCACTGCCGAAGGTGGAGTTGAAGGAGGTTATGAGGTGTTCATTGAGAGGAAAAATGGAGCAGTTTCGTCAAAGCTTGCGGAGGAGGTCAATGCAGGTCAAAAAAAGCCTTTCGCAATCCATGGGCGGGAATTTGTCGAATACGTTAACTGAGATGTGAGAGCCATCTCGAGATTTGCATTTTTGCGGCTCCTAACAAGTGGCGCCCGATGTAGTCGCTCTGTGTGGGTGCGTGCTCAACTTTATAGGCTCTGCCTTGCTGCAGTGAGTCTGATAATCATTTGACGCCTTGTCGACGCCGCTGCCTCACCACTCAGATTGGAGCAAGCCACAAAGATTTGATGTAATTGCGGCGGCAACGATGGTATTCGTAATATCCAAGTCCTTGAGTGAGTTAGGATCTGGATTCTTCTGGAATAAGTACTTGACGAATCCTTCAGAGGTCTTATTGAGTCTTAATGGTGAGCAAAGGAAATTGCGCCGTCGTAACATGTACAAGATCTCGATAGGAAGGATAGGATAGGATATAAATTATATTGGTCAAGGTCCGTTTCCGAACAACCAGTTTACCGTACGACTGTTCGCTACGAGACAGCTATGGAACACGCACCTACTACAGGGGGGTCGATATACACATTTGAGTTTTGGCGCATCTTGGATCGATATCCCTATCATCGGAATTTAAACGCCCATTCCAACGGTCGTCTCCCCATTCCTCGACGCACATTTTGTGTACACCTCATCCTTCGGCATACATACATTTTTCATGATTCTCCTTCCCGCCATGTTTTCTTAGACCTAAAGCAGTCCCCTCTAGAGGATGTCGGAATAAATTCGAGAATCCTCGTATGAGGATTTTACGAATTAGACCGATCCTCTAGAGGGCGAGTCACCAAGCTATGACCGTACGAGTATCAGCTCAATTGGAAAATGATAGGGAGCAGAAAAGCAGAAATGAGACAGGGAGCGCTGTCGGCTTGTTCTATGTGATGGCTATTGAATTCAATGTATCTCAGTCTGACTTGATTGACCTCTTCAGTGGGCTGGAAGGTACAGCATTGGATTGGTCTTGCCTTTCAAAGCACTAGCCTGGAAGGAAAGAAACCTATTGTATAATGTTATCGGGCACGACACCACGACGTGGCCATATCTGGAATAGAGTATATTGTAATACTGAGGGTTGAACATCGAAGACGTACGGAATTTTTCATTATGGCGACTCATGAAGGATGTTAAATGCTCAGTAAATGCTGCAGATTCTTGCTCGAAGCCTATCAGTTACCGGAAATCGAGTGATAAATTTCGTGTCGGGAAAAGCAGAGAAAGAGTTGTCTGAGTAAGGAAACATTTGAGGCGAGCATTTAGACGGGGGAAAAAGGCGAAAACGAAGCAATACAGGAGCAAAGAACAAGCCAGCAGCAGTCCGTTGATGTACGTAGATTTTTCAAATGGGAGATCTCCGGTCCGTCTTCCGGAGCGGGCCAGCGCGGTCAAAGCGTTTCTTACGAGACACAAAATTCATATGGATTTTCGAAAGACTTTACAACACCACGAGTTACAAGATAACAATCCATTTCCAAAAAAAAATAATATCGTCAACCATCGACCATGAAAGTCCCGGAAATCCGTACATCTCCAATGACTGCAAACAGATATGTACTAAGCACTGTGTCTGTTAGCTGAATGTACTGTATCTGAGTTCATGGGGTGGGTCATATATGGATCGAACGTTCAAAGAGTAACGGGGAGGCAGCCAATGGAAATGAGTCCACCTAAGAAGAAAGAGACAAGCATCAGAATCAAGACACTGGTATTCGAAGAGATTGAGGCATAATCATACCGTGGCTGTTGTCCGAGCAGCAGACAGCTTGGGCAGAGCTATGAAAGGATGAGTATGTATTCAGCTGTGGGTATGCCCAGAAAACTTACCAGCTACCGCCAGCAGCGCCAATGACGGTGATGGGGTCACAACTGAGACCGACAAGGACGTCAACGCCTTGAACGACGATGCCAAGAAGGGCAAGGAGCCCGGCAGCGGTAGGGTCAGTGGCAGACTCGGTGGTTTCGCAGCACTGAAGATCGCCGGTGCTGCAGGAGCTAGCTGGCTCGTTGCGGAGAGTAGGTGTGGCGATGGCGAGAGTAGCAAGGGCGGCGGAGACAAAGGCGAGTTTGAACTGCATGATGAGTAGAGAGTTGAGTAGAGAGCTGAGTACTTGAACAACGGTTTTTGGTTGTTCGAGTGAAGAATCCTATCGATTTTGAGAACCTTATATACCTTTTTCGAGGCGAAAATACAAAAGAGTACCCCACGCTAGCTGAGGCATTGCAGCGGGCTGCAGACCCAAGCCTGACCTCAGAATGAACCCTCCATCGTCAATCTCAGGAGAAGCCTGCTCAAGTGGAGCAACAAGCAAAAAAAAATCAAATTTGAAGTGGAGCTCTTGTGAATTTGAATCATTTATCTACATCCAAATTCGTTCCTGGAAGTAGCTCGGGAATGAGGTATCGGAGATATAGACGGGTTTTTTGATTCTTGATTGGAAAAAATCCAATTCAGAACCAAGTTCGAATGGCGGGAAGGGCATCAGGGAGAGAGTCTTTCAATAGGAAATGATTCACTCCTTGCCTCGAGGTCCGGGAGATTAATTTCATTCAATATAATCTTCTTGGAATTTGGAATGTTTTGCACCTTGTGCATTCATAGCGACCAACATGCTGCTTCGAAGACACTACCGATCATCTATGGTAAGCACGAAGAGTATAATTCTGGAAATTTAAAATAGTCAATCTCCCCAAAAAATCGTAAACGTAAAGTCCAACCGTGTCTGTTTGTTATTACTTGTTATAACATCTACACTTATTTTAATGCGATTTGATTTCGGTTATCCGCGGCGCTCGACACCTCTCGTTATTTCCAAAGAACTGTAGAAAAATAGAAGACATCGCGCCTCAGACGTCATCCCGCGCCCAGTTGGGTTTAGTGAGGGTTTCTACAGCTTTCCAATGCATGAATCGATATTCAGTGACGGTATGATTCGCTGTACCGTAGCTCGAAGACAGCTTGTGTTTCGATGTATCATATTTTCGCCATTCGTGTCACCAGACTCATGCTGAGGCTGAGAACGAAAACTGACCCATTGAAAGCGGAAGGTCCGTACCGAACGCGTTAGAACGGAGGTTATAGAACGCATCGATCTCTCATGTCCATCACATCCACGTCCAGTTCACCGCTCTCCCAAGTTCATCTCATTGTTCGATCGCCTAGGACCGGCAGTTGGTTGGCAGGAAGTTCAACGTGGAGACGGTTTAGCCGGAGTCAATTGACGTAGAAAAACTAACTGGAATGTCGATCACGCTTGAAGAGAAAGAGATAGAGCAGCTGTATGTCATGAATCGTGAATGATGACCCATGAAACGTTTCGTTACGAGAATACAAAAACAGTCACAAGAAGTCCTATTTCCACACACCGAAGTATACAAGTTAGTACGACACTGTACACAGATCTCTATCGATAGATATTCCTCAACTGACTTCCCACTGCTTCCGCAGACAACTTGATATCTGTGAAGGGATGGTCAGGAGGGTACAGAAGTAACGAAACGGGAACGTACATTTCTGGGGATCTGACCGTCACAGCAGTGAGAAAGACGGGAAGATGATCAGTAAAGCGCTAGCATCATCGAAGGAAACAGGAAGAGCCAGAGGCTCGCTTTACTAAACTCATTCTCCCGATTCTTCTGTGTGAACGCTTTCATTGAAGGTATCAGGAAACTTGAACTCATCATCCTCTAATATCTTCGTCAGCTTATGCCTCTCAAGCACTTTCCTAATAAATCATAAAACCTTGTAAACTTTTCCTTTGTCACTGCCTTATTACCAGGCTTCTTTTTTGGATCCTGCGTAAGCGATTGCACGAGAGGCGAAAAGTTTGCATCGAGGTAGCTGGCCTTAGCGGTACGGAAGATGGGGTTTAGAGCTTCTGTGTAGATTTAGATAGGCAGTCAATTAAATATTCTTGTCGAGGTTCTAGTATGTTTTTTGAAAGCAATTAGAAGCATTAGTAAGCCTTTCGAGGTCGTTCTTGTATACTTCAAGTTGGCCCGGTTGCGGCCTGCAAGTTCCATCGTAAATTATGGAATATCAGCCTAGGTAAGCCCAATAACGCACCCTTCTGGAATAAGAGCCTCTTCTACAGCTATTACCTCCTAATTACTCGCCACATCATCGATCTTCTGTGGAGCCTTTTCAATATCTTGCAAGTAATTCAGCATCTAATCTGAGACGAAATCATGAGCGCCACGCACTGCTTGCCCTTCGATTCAAAATTTGGGCAGAGTTGTAGAGCGGTGGAAAAATCGAATAGATTTTTCGAGCCTTGCGAGACACGTATCGAGATATTTCGATGAGTCTTGCTCAGGTTCTGCTCGAGCTGAAGGGATATTAGTACAATGAACGCAAGATTATGGTCCCATTCTCATCAGTTCGATCTCTGCAGACTCGTCATCCATAATGAGAGAATCATTTCAGTGAGTTGAAGAAAGTATAGTTAAGTGATGATCGAGGTCAGGTCCAGGCCCGGTTGTCAGGTACTATTTGCTTTGAACAAACACAAATTTCGTAGTACTCGCTTTGACATTGCCGTATCTTCTTTTTAACTTATTAACTCAAAAATAACCGACAAGAAGTATCAGCTTGGAGATCTCTCACTAAAATTCAAGCTCCCTCCGCTTCTCGGCTACAGCCGCTTGAATTGACGACGTGGCTACGATTCAGATGTAGTACCCGATAACGCCATAAGCATCATCACTGGCAGCTTTTTGACTACTTATTTCATGAAGCCTTCTTAGTCTAGAAGACGCGGAAAGAAGCCATTAATTATGGTTCAAACACCGGTATTGTATTCGTCCATTCAGAGTATTTACTGACAGCATTCAAAAGTGCTACCATCATATTCACTACCGTAATCTAAATCGAGACTCACAAATGCCGAAGAACGAGCGAACCCCTCACTGTCAGGTTGCTTTTGAAGATGTGAGTAAGCAATTCAGTGAAACGACATAAATTCAGAGAAATTTCACTTGTTCAACGCGCCGCTCATCCCGTCCTCGATTAGCAGCTGCCCTCTGAGCATCCGAGCGCCGAGAAAAAGGTTAGTTGCATCACAAGGTCTGAGTCTAGTATCTTGTAAAAAAATTAACCAAGACTATACTTACGCAGTAGAGGAAGGGCGAGGACAGTAACCAGTCCATCTAGAGCTTTCACCTACAGTTCACAAATCATTGGTTGGACCTTGGTGCGTCTTGAGTATGATGGTATCAGTAACAGAGACTAAAGTGCTTCGAGCAGAAAGTCAAAGCCTACTCGCTTACGTGAGTCGTATCGTCCTTGAGTCTATTTGCCACTCAATCGTAGTTCTAGGATTAGGACAGATAGGGAAGACTAATGGTAATGTCAAAAATGTATATGGCGGGCAGCTGAGACAAAAGCGAGTTTGGACTGCATTCTGGAAAGCTGATAGATGTTACTCTATCAACTTCCAATACGCAGTTTAATCTCACTCTTGCCTCAGCTGCTTCCCATACACTCATTTTTGGCATCACCTCTGAACGATGAGTGCCAGATACCCCATGAGTGCTGGTGTTCGAATTTGAATGAGCATGTGAAGTTTTTTCATTCGGCATTCCAGCATGACAGGTAGAATTTCGAGTTTGTTCATTCAGTAGTATAAGTAAATAGTAACTGCCGGTTATGTTGTGGAGCTTGCTGAAGTACGTTGAGATAGCGGCTTCGCAAGGATAGAAGTAAGTAATATCACTCGGCACACAGTGTCCTACTTCGGATCTTGTAGATTCTTCATCGGATGATTCAGTGTCATACCGAGTTGGGAAGGATGGTGGTGGTATAGCGGCCACTTCTGAACGACCCAATACCTGCTCGCCGGGCGTCGCATAGTAAATTCCCGTTCCAAGCTATTTGCTTTCGCGATTCAGCACGGGAAGTATTGACAGTAACTACGTATTAACCCTTTCCAAAGCAATCATCCAGATCCTAGATCCTAGATTTCAGGTGCTGGGTCAGTAAATCTTTTCGTGTTTTATTAGATACCCAGGAGAGTTTTGGGAGAGTTCGGAGGCTCGAGCTGGCTGCACCTTTGAAACGACGGCAACGCGCGCGTAGACATCTAAAATAATAGACCTAGATTGACATGGCATATTATTTGCGCATATATCTTTATTATTTCGTGGTCAACAGGAAGTTCTTACAATAGTCATGCGGAAGACCAGATTGGGAAAAGTATGGGCGCTAAGAAACTAACGCAATGTTTGGCAAAAGCTTCCGAAGAATAAGGAACAAACAAACTCCACTGCTTAACCGCTACCACAATGGCCGAACGGACAAATGCCAACATGTTATTCGCCAATTTTAACCAGGACTTCTCGTATGTAGCTCTAGAATTGTTCTTGAATTGCTCTCAGTTCCAAGACTTGCAGCTGCGTCTCTGTAGGAACACGGAAGGGGTACAGCATTACCAACTGCGATCCATTTGGACGCGTATATACTATGAGTATGTTTTGCGCTGCTTTTCTTGCTTTTATTCACTTAATCAGCGCGTAGATGATGGAGCAAGAGGAATTGTAGAAATGTTATTCTGCACGTCTCTCATTGCGCTTGTAGGAGCTGCAGATCAGCCTCAGTCTAGCCCTAGAAAGTTGCAGATAGTAAACACCAAAGTACGTCTCTGAACCTTGTACAACGCCCTTTTCCGACTGTATCCCCAGCGTCAATCTATGATATGTGAACTGCTCTTTCCATCATCTATTCTGTCCGTCAAATTAAACCGGAAGACCCTCGTTATTGTCCTGGAGACTGAGATCTACATATATGACATTTCGAATATGAGATTACTCCATGTTATCGAAACTACCCCAAATCCGGACGGTGATTTTGCTTTCTGCTCCTCCCTAGCTTATGCTGAACTTCTTCTAGCAATATGTGCCCTGTCGCCTTCCGCGGATAGCTCATACCTTGCTTATCCTTCACCTGTTCCTTCTCCAACAACACCACTCTCCTCTGGCACATCAGCCATGACCGCTGGATCTTCATCCCCTTCTGGATCTTCTTCCCAGTCTGGCGATGTTCTTCTCTTCTCTACCCGTTCCCTCACAGTCGCCAACGTCATCCAAGCCCATAAAGCCCCGATATCGTTCCTTTCCATTAACTCGACTGGAACCCTGCTTGCCACTTCCTCTGATAAAGGCACAGTCATCCGTGTTTGGAGCATCCCCGGCGCAGAAAAGTTGTACCAATTTCGCAGAGGCACCCGGGAGGCCAAGATCTACTCCATGAACTTCAATACTGTATCTACGCTACTCGCTGTCAGCTCCGCCCACGACACAGTACACATCTTCAAGCTAGGTCGTGCAAAGGAAGGATCAGGGTCCGGCAATGGAAATCTGTCTAGTCCCTCGCCGTCTTCGGATTCTGTGGACACGGTCGAAGGTGGAGTTGACGGAGGTTACGAGGCATTTATCGAGAAGAAGAAAAATGGAGGAGTTTCGTCAAGCTTGCGGAGAAGGTCAATGCAGGTCACAAAAAGCCTTTCACATTCCGTGGGTGGGTACTTGCCGAATACGCTTACGGAGATGTGGGAACCGTCTCGAGATTTTGCATTTTTGCGGCTCCCGACAAGTGGTGCTCGGTGTGCAGTGGCTCTGAGTGGGTACGTGCTCAACTTTACATCTGGTTTATTGCAGTGAATCTGATAATCATTTGGCGCCTTGTAGAACAATGCCTCAGGTCATGGTCATATCATCTGAAGGTTACTTTTATTCGTACAACATTGACCTAGAAAACGGAGGCGAGTGTTCGTTGATGAAGCAATACAGGTATCTCACTACCCTTCTTCGCTATATTTCCTGATATTCATTTATCCAATCCATTCTAGTCTGCTCGATTCCGGGGATGATTCGTCAGGGCTCGCAGAGTAACATTATCAATCAAGGACATTATCTTCGTCTGGGATACGTTATACTTAAGACACTAGTAATCACTTGACATGTTTAGCCATACTTGGAGGATTAGGATGGAAATGGAATGCCTTAACAATGAGATAATTCATAATATTTTTAATATTTTTGAAGTTTCACTACGTTTCGTAAATTCGGAATGATTACATACGATGCTAGCGGGACACGTGCTGGCGCAGGGCAAAGCGTATCTTACGAGCTTTTGTTTCTTCCCTTAGGAGTTTATTCGACCACTCAGAGTCAATTCAAATTATGGATGTTCGTGATATTTCCCAAAAAGCTCAATCATGCTATAATTAACATAAATTACTATTAATGGCCTATGGAGATGATAGATAGCATCCCAGCTCCCAGCAACTATAGGTAATTTCCGCTAGATCATCACAGTTGAGCTCGGGGCTGAGACGCCGTAATTTCCACTTGTATTCAAAGTGTAACAGGAGCACAGCCAATAGAAATGAGTCCACCTAATGAGAGAGAAGCATCAGAATCGAGCGAAATCGGTCGAAGATGCAAGATCATACCGTGGCTGTTGTCCTGACAGCAGACAGCTTGGGCAGAGCTACGAGAGAATGAGTATGTATTCTGATGCGCACAGGTCTATAGAACTTACCAGCTGCTGTCACCAGCGCCGATGACGGTGATGGGGGAGCAAGTAAGACCAACAAGGACGTCCACGCCTTGAACGACGATGCCAAGAAGGGAAAGGATCCCGGCAGCGGTAGGGTCAGTGGCGGACTCAGTAGAGGCGCAGCACTGAATAGGGCCAGTGGTGCAGGAGCTAGCTGGCTCGCCGCGGAGAGTAGGTGTGGCGACCGCAAGAGTAGCGAGGGTGGCGGAGACAAAAGCAAGTTTGAACTGCATGATGAGTGAAGAGTTGAGTAGAGAGAACTGAGTACCTGAACGACGGCTGCTAGTTGTTCGAGTGAGGTATCACTGTCGAGCTCGCAAGAGTCTTTATACTTTGCCGACTGTATGGTGTGCATGCAATGACGAGCCATGTCAACCATTACTGTACCTTCCTCTCGTGTAGCAAGCACACGGCTAGAATTGAAAGCTGTCGGAGTGGAGCAACAAAATCTAACAAAATCGTGCTATGCAGTAAGTGGAAAGTGAAAGTCATGTCATTGTCAAAGTTTAATAAATCTTGCAACAAGGAATATTCGGAAGCGGGAGAACTGATGGACCTGGCTGGAATTACTGTGAGGCTTCTTCAGGCTTCTTCAGGCTTCTCCTCATGACCAACCTTGTCAACGGTGTTTTCTGTCACCGAGATTTCGGACGTCATGACTTTCGAATCCTAAAGCCGCAACATCGGATGAAAATCCTCCTTGCAACGGGTTCGATCGCGATCGATGTAAAAAAAAGTAATCAGAAAGCTTCAGCGCTTGGGTAGCAAACCAGCTCGGTCGGAGCTTCGCTTTCGAAGTAAATGAATACCTACATCTGCCAAAATGATTGAATACAACACAAAGCAATCTGTTCATACCAAAAGTGAATGACAACGAGCCAAGATTTTTTGAGTCGTTTGAAAATCCGTTAAAGGCAAACGTGAGGTCGAATCTGACAGCAATAACGAGAGACTCAGCAAATTCATACGTACTTATTCCCAAAAGGGAAACTTTTACCCTCCTCCAAGGCGTTTATAGAATCGATTCAAATTTCGAACACGGAGGGAAAGCTCATGCGCGCGCGTTTCGTGTCAGCTGTCTGCGACGAATTGTACTCATTTGAATACTTACAATTTGTAGGGTCCTAAAGTCGAGTAGTGGCGCGAAAAGTGAACTTTTTAGTGGCGCAAAATGCAGTAGAAGCTGATGATACGATCTGAAAAGTCTTCGACGAGCAAAGTAGGCATCAGAGGCGTCACGATGGACGATTTTCCTGTGAATTCGTTTTCGATTCGAGCAGAGAATGCAATTAAGCAGTAGAGATATGTTCAAGCTTGCGAAGGAGGTCATAAAAAGCCTTTCGCATTTCATGGGGGTATTTGCCGAATAGGCTAAGGAGGTGTGGGAGCCGTCTCGAGATTTCGCATTTTTGCGACTCCCGACAAGTGCCATGGTGCTCGGTGTTCAGTGGCTCTGAGCGGGTACATGGCTCGAGCAACTTTATCTCTGCCTTGTTGCGGGTTTGATAATCATTTGACGCCTTGTAGAACAATGCCTCAGGTCATGATCATCATTTGAAGGTTAGTACAACATCGACCTAGAAAACGGAGGCGAGCACTCATTGATGAAGCGGTACAGGCGACCGAGCGTTCATCCATATTTAGCGTTATGCCTCCGATTCAGTCCGCATCATGATGCGTACGCGCATGGAGTTCAGGCAGGTTCAGGCGCGTTGAACGCGCTCGACAGTGACAGCAAGAATCAATGACTTAAAATCTTGCCATTCTACTACGGGATAGAGCAACTCCAGCCCAGCACAAAGCCAGTAAGCGAGCGTTCCATCTTCCAAAAGATGTCAATTGAAAATACCCTTTTACTTGCGAAACATCTCACAATCTGTGCGATGCTGGGCTTCAAAACACCTAGCTAAGATTGGGATTTCACTGACGATGGTGCTAAGACTCATGCTCTGGAAGAAGAGGGGGCAGAAAAGGAAAAGCTTAAGTTATCTAATAGGTTAGTTTAGTAGAGTAGTTATGCATGGTTCACGAAAAAATTTTGATTTCTACAGCCAGAAATAGGAAAATTTAATAGCATCACGATTTGGCAAATACCCAGTTCAGACCCTCGCATTACGCATTACAGATTGGAAATTTTAAGAGTTCAGATGCGTCGCGTTATGCGTTACTGCACAGCTCGCTCGTAATACTACTACAGTATTTCACTACCTTTCCTCATTGTATTCATGTATCCCATCCATTACAGTCTGCTCGATTCCAATCAGGGCTCGTAGAGTACCACTATCATTCAAGGACATTATCTTCGCCCAGGATACGTTATACTTAAGAAGCTAGGAATGAGTTGATATATCATATGTTTCGCTATACTTGATTTTTTGTCGGAATGGATACGTAGGAATTGAATGCTAAGAATGAGTACATGTACAAGGAATAACTTTGAAATTAAATTAAGCAATCCGTAGTTTCAGATGGGGGGGCCTCGGCGAAGCGTACAAGCTTTCGTTTCTGCCTGTAAGAGTTCATTCGACGACTCAGAGTTCATACAAGCTGGATTTTGAAGATGTTTTCCAGCAGAGAAGCGCCATCACATTATAATTAACATAGAATACTATTAACCGCCCATGGAAATAATAGATCGCATCCCAGCTACCAACAATATTGGCAATTTCTTTTCCGCTGGATCATCGCAGTTGAGCTCGCGGGTGAGCCGCCATAATTTCCACTTGTGTTCAAAGAGTAACAGGAACACAGCCAATAGAAATGAGAGTGCCTAATGAGGATGCATTAGAATCGAGCGAAATCGGTCAAAAGAGACTGGAGGGAAGATCGTACCATGGCTGTTGTCCTCACAGCAGACAGCTTGGGCAGAGCTATGAGAAGATGAGTATGTGGTCAGATGCATACATGCGGAGAGAAACTTACCAGCCACTGCCACCAGCGCCAATGACGGTGATGGGGGAACAAGTAATACCGACAGCAACGGTCAAGTCCTGGACAACGATGCCTAGAAGTCCAAGGAGACCGGCAGCCGCAGAGCTAGAGGCGGGCTCGACGGTGTTGCAGCACTGAACAGGCCCAGTGGTGCAGGAGCTAGCTGGCTCATTGCGGAGAGTAGGTGTAGCAGCTGCAAGAGTAGCAAGGGCGGCGGAGACAAAAGCAAGTTTGAACTGCATGATGAGGAGAGGGCTGAGTAGAGAGAACTGAGTACTTGAACGACGGTTGTTCGAGTGAGGAATCCCGGTCGAGTTTGCAAGAGTCTTTATACTTTGCCGACTGTATGGTGAGCATACAATGACGAACCATGTTGACCACTACTGTACCTTCATCTCGCGTAGAAAGTACACGGAGAGAATTGAGAGCTGTCGGAGTGGAGCAACAAAATATACAGCAACTGGAAAGCCAAATTCATGTCACTGTCCTTGAAAAAAGATATTTCGAAGCGGAAGCGGGAGAACTGATGAACCTGGAATTACTGTGAGGCCTTTCATGACTGGATCTTGTCAACGGTGTTTTTAATTCTCGAGATTTCGGACGTCATGGCTTTCGAATGAAAACCGAAAGTCGCATGGACATTGGAGAAAAACATGAAATTCTCGAGATACACTTTCGACGCATCAGCGTGCTGCGGCTTGGGGAAACTAGCTTGGTACATACTCCTCAACGTTGAAAGTAAGAGCGTTTGTTGCCAGCGGAGCTTCGCTTTCGGGGTAAATGAAAAGAGTCCATCGACATCTGCCCAAATGACTGAATTCAGCAAGAATTCAGCATAAAGCATCAAGGCAATCTGTTGACCTCATGCCAAGTGAATGACCGCGAGCCAAGTTTTCGAGTCTTTTAAAACTCCGTTAAACCTGAAGTCGAAACAGCAATAACGAGAGACCCAGGCAATTCCTAAAACATAACAATACCTTAATTAATCTGACCAAAGGGGAAACTTTTACCCTTCCCCCATGTCGTTTATAGAATAGATTCATCCCTCGAACAGGGAAAAAGACTCGTGCGCGCCTTTCGTGTCAGCTGTCTGGATGAACAAGTGAATTGTCTGTTCGGCGAAGCTGAGTTCCATGGAGGACGATTCGTACGGTCCTAAACAGTAGTGGCGCAACAAGTGGAAAGATTGCTTTCAAGAACTTTTCAGTGGCGCAAATTGCGGTAGAAGCTGATAATAATGATCTGTTGAACAGTCTTTTTCGACGAGCAAGAAGCGTCACGCTCGATTTCGCCTGCCGTTTCAGTGCAGTACTCTTCCGAGCCGTGGCTTCGTTTTCAATTCGGAATTGAGTAGACAAAATGCAATTAGTAGAGAAGGTATGTGTAAATATGAAGTTGGGTTGATGCAATATGCTACAAAATTATTAGTACTTCTTCGCTCGATGCACAGTTTTGCACTTCCAACTAGCCCATCAAGCCTTTGATCCTTCCACGGACCATAATATCCTCAGGAATTTCCGCTATCTGCAGCCCTTCCGTTTCCCCTGCCCTCCAGTTCTCTACCAGGGTCTTCGCTTCCACTGGCTGCACCGACGCATCCTTTGTTCCAACCGTAATATGCAACCTGTTCCTAATTTCTTCCGCAAGTTTCTCAACAAACTCGGTTCCCATCTGCGTTGAATCAGAACCAGGAATAAGCTTGAAATCTTCAACTGCGATAGCCATGATTCTGTCGTTCCACAGGACATGTCCGAGCTTAAATTCGAACATGGGTGGATTCGAGGAAGCATGCAAACCCATGCACCGCTCCCAAAGCTCGATTTCTTGCGGAAGTGCCTTTTGGTGGACGACGGTGATGTGCGGACGCTGTGTAACCCGCTTGTTCAGCTTCAAATGCATCCACAACGAGTATGTCTTCAGAGATTGACCGAACACACTTGTCAACACCTGCTCCAAGTTCACCTCGGGGAGGATACCGAAGTATCTCGGACCAGCGGGTTTCTTATTCGATTCCTCCTTCTTCTTGCTGGAGGGTTTATATCCAAGAGCCTTCTCGATACCCTCCTGGATCTTTTCGGGAGAGGGCTTGGGGAGATCTAGCTCTTTGCAGATGCCATCGACGGCGCGCTGGACTGCAGAGGGAAAATCTTCCTCGAGATCCATGTCAATGATAGCGTCTACCTCTGCAGGTGCTATTTCCTCGGTTTGGGTGATGAACATCCATACGACGTCTTCGTGTGCCCGAGTATTGGAGACGTCGGCTCTGAGAGTCTGATGATTCTCTCCTCGAGAGAGGACACGATCTCCACAAATGCGGTGGACGGTGCTTTGTGGGTAAGAAGAGAGAGACCAGTTGAGGGCGAGGAGACGGACAGGAGGTTTAGATTTCTTCACGAGATCACGGAGGGCAGTACGGTGTTGACGGAGGTGATTGTTTCTGTTACGATGGTTCGTCAGAAAAAATAAAGGATTTCTCAAACGTATCACACACTTGTCTGCAATTACTACATCATGACTTGTTAGTAGTTGTTGAACCTTTTTCACGAAGACGGGTGCAGCTCTTTTGACATGTACGTCGTCACTTTGGGTGTGACCAAAGCCAAAAATGTGGGTCAGGGCGACTGCAACGCTGGTTTTACCTATGAAAAGATTCATCATAAGCATCAGGTCACAGTTCGGATAAATGTACTCACCGCAACCAGGGATTGCAATCGGAACAATCACGGTTTTTCCAAATCGTGACCCCACCTGTCCTTTCTTTTGGACCTCCTCATCATCGGCCGCGTCTTCACCGTCTTTACCATCATTATCAGATGATTTGTCCCGTTCCCCCTTGTCGCTCTCTAGCCACTGCAGGAACCTCTCCCTGGTAGCTATAATTCCCTTTCCCTTGGAAAAATCCTTGAAAGATTCGGGATCGCGCAAGATCTCTCCAATGACCCATCGCGCGTAAACTTGGGTCTCTGGTCGCTTCATCTTGTTCCGAGGGATACTGTTTTCAAGAGCTTTAGCGACTTTCGAGCCCTTTGCGTACGCGGACAGAAGGCCCTTTGTGACTTCGCGCCAGTCGCGATACATGAGGTAAGGCTCGTCGAATTTCACCTTGAAGAAGAAAGTCGAGCCTGGATTGTACGGAGACTTCCCTCGGTCGTTTTCCTTACCAGTCGGAGGTGTAGTGACGTGGGTTCTGACAACAAAGCCCTCGACAGCCTGACCATTCCAGTGCTGAGTTTTGCTAACCTCGTTGGTGAAGTCCTGGACTTCCTCGATAGAGTTGAAAATGACGGATTCGGTTTTGATGAAGCCCCATTCAGCGGCAAATTCATCGATGGTAGAGTGTGGAAGGGTGTTGAACGCTTTGGTGCAGGTGTTGAGTCCATGAAGATGAAGTCCGGTAAGGTGTGGAGGATAAGCAAGAACGTGTTCTTCAAATGAGTCGTCGCAAAGCTGCCTCGATAACGTCAAAGAGAGAAAGAATAAATCTCAGTGAGGATAAGTACCTCTGCAATAGCAGTCCAGTTGTTATCCCATAGGGTTTTTGCAAATTCGGCTTCAGTTCGCCCTTTCTCATGGAAGTACTTTCTCAGCCACTCTTCGCCCGCCTGCGCGTGGCTTTTCTCTGCGCCTGCAACCGGACCAATGGAATGTTTAGAAGTAATGACAAGTTTTTCTGGGGTAAGCGCGCCGATGAAAATGATGCAGCCGTTGGATTTCAGCGAAAGGGTATAAGGTGCGGCGGTATGCATTTTGAGAGAGGGCCACTGCATGATAGTACTTAGCAAAGATAGAAAAGACCAAGGTGAACAGTGCATACCGTAGTCCAAGGGACTTCTCCGATATTGAAAAACTTGTCATAACCTCTGGCCACAATCCGAAGTGAGCCACCCTCAACTTCCATTGAAAAAACGCCTCTCGCCAGCGAGGGAAATGGAGATGGAACGTCGTAATACTTGTGCTCATTCATCTTCCAGCTCCTGACTGTCAGCTCTGGATCCGCAGGAGCAGCATACTCGCTCGACTTGACCAACTTGGGAGCATTTTTGGATAATTTTAACAGATCGGTGATAAGATCAGAAGTCTTCGCTTTTCGTGGCGGGGTGGGGAATTCCGAGTTTGTTAGAAGGCATTTTAGTAGAGAATTGTCGCGTTTTAGTTCTGACGCCAGTCAAAAGGGATAGGCGAAAGCCTCCCGTGTACAGGAAGCCTTTTATAAACAGAATGTTGACTCGAAACTACACCCGCGGACACAAGCCTAGTCGAAATGAGTCAAAGAAAGTCCCTTTGATTCTCTGCTTTCATACCTCTATTCCTTTTCAGCCTAGAGAAACTGCCTTTAATCCAATGGTTGGACCGAACACAGGTAAGTATCTGTGCAAGTTGGTAGTCAGAGCGTATAGCTTGGGCTTGGGCGCCCTGACGGGCCTGACCTGCGGATCCGAAAGCGGCGCCGGCGGTACTTGCCACCACGTGTACTCAGTTCAGGGCAGCTCACTAATACTAGTACCTGCCTCTTCGACGCGTACCACGGCCAGGAGATGTGAGGAAAGTCTGTACCAAATAAAAATAACGCACATTGTGGGTAGCGTTCAAGATGGAACTTCTTGCTGAGTCTAGTACTGCTGAGTCTAACTCTGTTATCTGCCAGTTCTGGCCTCTGGTCAAGTGTTTCACTGGCATGTATTTGGTACGTTTGGATTGCTTTTCCTTTTTCCGTTGAATATTCTCAAGTCAAATGCGCCTAGAAGAACGAGAATCTTGGAAGAGCTGGTTCTGGTTCTGACTCCATTCCTCGAGGCCCTATATTTTCGGACGCAAAGTTTCCTAGACACCACGACATCCTCGCACCTCCACGGAACACAGAGGTCTTCCTATAAGGGTAAAATTTCATGGATGCCTAATTAAATGTAACGTTTAATTTACCTCTTCCCTGATGTTGATCTGTCATATCCCATTAATTTTACTCTTAGGGATGCACTTTCTGGAAAGAGAACGCCCAAACAAGCTGAAATCAAGCCAGGCTGGTATTGTGCATTCCCAGCGACGTCACGGTGCTAGCCAGATGGTGCTCAATTCAACATACGTACATACTACCGAGTAGCATGCGTCGCTCCTTCACCTGGTGAGCCTCCTATACAGCTGCCTTCTGCCTGCCTATCCAACTATACCCTCCAGAAATCGCAACCGCGCTCTGAAAGGACTTCCAAACGTATGTACCAAGGACATACAGCTTCCTTTCCAAGATCTGTTGGTGGCGCGAGCTTGCCGTGACCAATAGTTGCCTTTGCTTGCCTTTTAGCAATCAATACTCCGAATAGCCTCCCGAGTCCGAGCCCGGGGTCAGGAACCTCTATATTCCGTACATTTGTGATCACCGCGATTGTTTCATCTCGAAGCTGATGTTCTTCAAAGTTGTTCAACGTCTAGGCTCTTCGAGGTCTTCTCCAAAATAACTATTGGCTATCCAATTTATGTTCCCTCTTTCAAAAGAGGGTACTTCTTTCTTAATGTCCGTTTCATCTTTGGAAATAATAGGTAAGAACTATGTATGACTTTTTGTCAGACATAAACCGCTTCTCACACTAAGTCGTAAAGGTCTGTCCCCACTGCCTCGTTTCCTTCAAAGCTTCTTGCGATTTAACACTCCACTTTGACATAACAGTTTGAACGAAAACTTGCCTCAAGGCCTTTGAAGACTCAAAGATCCGACTGCCCATGGGTTTTACAGTTGAACGGGACCTCTGGGACGCGTACCAAATACAGTGTTCTCGCGAAAAGGTAGGGTCGTTTCCAAATCTTCACTCGGAGTTCGGACACTCCCAATCAACACCGAGTGCTGTGGTTCTCCTTGAGCCCAAAAAATTCATCATTCTTCACGACGGTCTTCAGATCCGAGTCGTTAGAATCAGTCGAAGCCACCTGACCGTGACTTTAGCGCATTTTTCGTTTTTGCGATGCTTTCCTAGCACGAAAACAGGTCAAGTCGTCAACGAAACGGCTTCTCCTTCTATGTAGAATTATATCACAAGTGATCAGTCTTGCTCGTCATTTGCCAGTAAGCTTTGCATATGGCAAGCAGTTCATGAACGCGTCCAACTACCGGTCCTAACATATCTCCATTTAAAAATCAATGAGATTGCGACTGTGTGAGTGCATTCAATTTTACTCTTATTCACACGATGGAAGCCTCCGATCCATCTTCTCAACTGAGTCTTGTTATTCAGTTTCACGCTTGTTTCACACGATGGAGGCCTCTCTTCTCAACCGAGTCTTGATCATGACAGAAGAACTCTACAATGTCACATTGCCAACATAGAATCGAAAGCAGCCGCTCGACGCCACGCATCTGAACGTAAATCAAGGTAAATCAAAGCCTGCGATACCGCGAACCCGGGACGCTTGACAAGGTAAACCATCTTGCTCCGCTGATTTTTTAATGTTTGCTCGGATGTTGTCTGGAGATTAATGACTCCCCTTGTTCGTTTTGGAGAGTTCCTGTTGACTCTATTTTCTCCAGCTACATAACCTCATGACCAGAATCCCGTGTTCAACATTAACATAACACCATCTCGACGTGCAATCAATCTCGATTCGGTAAGTTTTTACATCATTATTCAATTCGGTGTCCTTTCTTGGCCCGTCTGCCATTTCTGGTTTCATCCTCTCCCGAAAATTCGGAATTCACTCAGTACGTTACGGATTTCCAAATTCCATTCAACGACCAGTGTCATTCACAAGAACTCCACAGCTTGTCAACATGCCGCCGGACGTTCTCATTGGATAAAAAAATTCGTAAACCATCCTTGTTTTTTTTCTAGTCACTCCACAACACGAATTTATTGCTCCACTCCGACGGGTTTCAATTCTCTCCGCGTACTTGCTGCGCCAGAGGAAGGTGCAGTAATGGTCGACATGGCTCGTCACTACATGCTCACCATACAGTCGGCAAAGTATAAAGACTCTTGCACACTCGACAGGGATTCTTCACTCGAACAACCAACCGTCGTTCAAGTACTCAGTTCTCTCTACTCAACTCTCTACTAGTCATGCAGTTTAAACTCGCCTTTGTCTCCGCCGCTCTCGCTACTCTCGCAGTCGCCACACCTACTCTCCGCGGCGAGCCAGCTAGCTCCTGCAGCACTGGCCCCGTTCAGTGCTGCAACACCGTCGAGCCCGCTTCTAGCTCTGCGGCTGCCGGTCTCCTTGGCCTTCTAGGCATCGTTCTTCAGGACTTGACCGTTGATGTCGGTCTAACTTGTTCCCCCATCACCGTCATTGGCGCTGCTGGCGGTAGCTGGTAAGTTTTCTGGGCATACACACGTCTGAGTACATACTCATCCTCTCATAGCTCTGCCCAAGCTGTCTGCTGTCAGGACAACAGCCACGGTATGATCCTGCAGTCTTTCTTGACCGATTTTGCTCCATTCTAATGCATCTTTCTTCTTAGGTGGACTCATTTCCATCGGTTGCGTCCCAGTTACTCTTTGAGCACCCGAAATTGCGGCGGCTCAACCTCGAGCTCAACTGCAATGCTATAGTGGGAGATTGCCTATAGTAGTCTGTTGAGAGCTGTGGCGATCTCATGGGCCGGTAATAGTAATGTGGATCAGTATGGGCCGTATATCGTGACTCGGACTATTAGTTTGATATAATCTCTCTTAATCTACATGAAATGAAATGTACCCAAGTGCTTGCCAATTTCTGAATCTTCTCGTAAGAAACGCTTTGACCATGCGCGATGCTGGACGGATCAAAGAATCATGTGACTGATTTTCTCAGAGTCCATTTTCCTTTCGCCCACCATATTGTTCATGCTATTCCCATGCATGGTCGCCTTTGGGCTCCTTCGCATGAGGGTGATCATGATGAGGCATTCTCGAGCATATGAGCTATTGATCTCAACACCTATCGGTCTGTCAAGTTAATAAGAACGTAAAGGTTTTTCGGCATTAGCTTCGCAGGCACTGGTTACCAGGGCTGGAACACCTATTTGTCACTGTGATGGGCAAGGTAAAGAAGAGCAAAACCTGGGAAGAGAAAGTACAAAGGAAGTAAGTACTACACTCTGCCATGATAGATTGGGGGACTGCATTATTACAATGATGGTGAGCTTGAACTTCGTACTCACCCCAGATCATATACCGACTGACCATCTTCCCGTCTCTTCTCGCTGCTATGACCCTCAGATCCCCAAAAATATACGACTGGTACCTTCTTGATCCTTCTTCCCTTCACAGACATCAAGTTGTCCGCGGAAGCAGTGGAAGTCAGATGAAATATCTATCGGTACGAGATATACAGTGTTGCACTACTACTAACTTGCATATTTCGGTGTGTGGAAATCGGATTTACTTGTGGATGTTTCTTTCTTCTCCAAGGTGAAATTTACGTTTACCCTCTCTATTCTGGTAATGAAGCGGTTCACCGATCGTTATTCATATTCGACTTTTGAGTCAGTTCCTCGCTCCGTCTAAACAATGACCTTTCTGCCTACCAACCGTCAGTTTTAGGAGATCCGACAAGGAGATGAACTTGGAAGAACGGTGAACTGGACATGGATATGATGGACATGAGAGATGGACATCGTTCTATAAACTCCGTTCTAACGCCTTTGGTACGGAATTTTCCGCTTTCGATGGGTCAGTTTTCATCCTTAGCTAGTAAGGCCGCTGCACTTATTTTAATGTGAATTCCTGTCGATTATCCGCGTTCAACAGAAACATGAACAAACAGCAGGAAATCGCGCCTCCGGTTGGGTTTAGTGAGGCTTTCTACATCTTCCAAATGCATGAATCGGTACTGAGTGAGTGACAGTCTGCATTCACTATACATTGCCGTACCTCGACGATCACGCGTGCGCTCACTACTCGTGTCATTGGTGTTATGCTATCACAAGGTAAACAGACACGGTTGGACATCTAGGTTTACTCTTTTTTGGGGAGATTGACCGTAATAGTATTTTAGATTTCTAGAATCATACTTTCTATTCTTATCACAGATGGTCGCTAGCGTCTTCGAAGCAGCATGTTATTCACCATGAATCTAGAAGGTGTAACACATTCCGATTCCATGAAGATCATTCAATTAGTCTCCCCTGGAAAAAGGTATAAAAGGTTCCCAAGATCCATAGGATTCTTCACTCGAGCCACCAGCAACCGTTGTTCAAGTAATCAGCTCTCTAATCAGCTCTCTAGTCGCCATGCAGTTCAAACTTGCCTTTGTCTCCGCCGCTCTTGCTACTCTCGCGGTTGCCACACCTGCTTTCCCCCGCGGCGGCGAGCCAGCCAGCTCCTGCAGCACTGGAAGTGTTCAGTGTTGTGACTCTGTTGAGTCTGCATCTAACCCTGCTGTTGGCTTGCTCCTTGGCCTTCTTGGCATCGTCCTCCAAAACTTGAACGTTGATGTCGGTCTTACTTGCTCTCCCATCACCGTCATTGGTGCTTCGGGAAGTAGTTGGTAGGTTCTCTAGGCATACACGAATCTGACTACATACTCATCTTCTCATAGCTCTGCCCAAGCTGTCTGCTGTCAGGATAACAGCCACGGTATGATTAACGTTTCAATTCCTTCGAATGCCAGACCATTGTTTCTGATGCTTGTCTCTTTCTCCTTAGGTGGACTCATTTCCATTGGTTGTGTCCCCGTTTCTCTCTGAGGTCAACTGCGATGCTGTAGCGGGAATTTCCTATACTTGGTAATCTACTGAGGGCTGTGTCGATCGGGCCATCAATAGTAATTTGGATCAGTGTATATGGCAGATCGTGATTTATATTGCTTGTTGGATATTATCGATGAAGTGAAATGTAACGATACAAGGCCTCGTAGAGAACGCTTTGACATCGGCCCGCGCAGGATCAATCAATCATGTGACTTGAGTCTTTCTCTCTCTCGCGTCTGTTCCTTCACCACCACATGCGGACCTTCATCGATCCCCCATTCCCATGCAGGATACTCACCCTATGCTTGTTGACCCCAACACCTAGGTCCGATTAGGCAGTCAAGTTAAGATCGCGAAGGGTTTTGTGGCAAGGCCGGTATTAGCTTCGCAGGGAGTAGCAAGGGCTGCAAGAGCTTTCACTGAGATGAGCACGGTAAATAATAGCAAACCTTCGGAAGCGAAACGAGATACGTGCACTCTGCCATTGCTGCAAAAGAAGAAAAACTTATCACCCTCCTGATCCTTCTTCCCTTCAAGTTGTCCGCGGAAGCGGTGGAAAGTCAGTTAAAAGATATCTATCGATAGATATCTGTTTACAGTGTTCTCCTACTACTAAAATGTATATTCCGGTATGTGGAAACTGGATTTGCCTCTTTCTGCTTTCTCCAGGGTGAAGTTTACCCTCTGTATCCCGGTAATGAGGCGGTCACCGATCGTCATCCATGATTCATGACATGCAGTTCAAACGTGTTTGGCTCTTCAGTCATATACTCAACTACGTCAATTGACTCCGTCTAAATTTCACGTTGAATTGCGCTGCTGGTCGTAGGTGATCCAACAAAGAGATGAACTTGGTAGAACGGTGAATGGACGGGGATGTAATAGACATGAAAGATAGATATCATTCTATCATCTCCGTTCTTACGCGTTTGGTACCGACCTCCCATTCTTGATAGGTCAGTTTTCGTTCTCAACCTCAGCAGGTTTGCAATCATCTTGACGTCGGTCATCCGCGGCGCTCGACACCTCTCGTTTGGACAAACAGAGAGAAATCGCGCCTCCGACGTCATCCGCGCACCCATTTGGGTTTATTGAGGCTTTCTACAGCTTTCGAGTCCATGAATCGCGATCGGTATTCAGTGACAGTCTGCATTCACTGTACTGTGCCTTAAAGACAGTTGTTGACGGATCACGGGTGCGTTCGTTCCCCACCCATTGACATGCCATTGATCTCATGCTATCACAAGGTAAACAGACACGGTTGGACGCAAGCTCAAGTCGGACGTTTACGTTTAGGTTTTTTTTTTTTTATTTAGGAAAAATGACTATTTTAGATTTCCAGAATTATACTCTTCGCTCAATCATGGTTGGTCGCTGGTGTCTTCGAAGCAGCATCTTATTCACTATGAATGCACAAGGTGCAAAATATTCTGAATTCAACGAAGCTCATATTGAAGGAAATTAATCTCCCGGAATTGAGGCAAGCCTGGCAAGGAGTACAGTAAGTTGCATTGAAAACGTTAGTCGAAGATTCTGAAGACCTTGTTTATGTATGTTTGCTTGACAGCTGGCAATACATTTACTGTATTATCATTCGCGCACTTACAACGGCAGCTCGCTAATTGAAACTTGTAAGTGCGCAAATGATAATACAGTAAATGTATGCAGCTGGTCAAGCAAACATACATAAACAAGGTCTTCAGATCTCGGATAACGTTTTCAATGCAACTTACTGTAGATCATTTTCTCTATGTAGCATCTTTCAAGAGTCACACAGACTTCCTTCCCGTCACCCAGGTTGTCGGACCTGCTTTCAATCGATTTTTCCTCAATTTTCCTAATTGTGTCACTAGGAATGAAAAATCCCGTCTGTCTCCCGATGCCTCATTTCCGAGCTACATCCAGGAACGAAACGGTTAGATGTAGGTAAATGGTTTACATTCATAAGAGCTCCACTTCAATATCAAATCTTTAAAACCTGTTGCTCCACTTGAACAGGATTCTCCTGAGATTGAAGACATGTTCATTCTGAGGTCAGGCTTCTGTCTGCAGCCCGCTACAATGCCTTAGTTAGCGTGGGGTACTCCTTGATATTTTCGCCTAGCAAAAGGTATAAAAGGGTTCTCACGATCGATAGGATTCTTTGCTCGAACAACCAAAAAACCGTCGTTCTAGTACTCAGCTCTCTCTACTCAACTTTCTACTCATTATGCAGTTCAAACTCGCCTTGGTCTCCGCCGCTCTGGCAACTCTTGCAGTCGCCACACCTACACTCCGCAACGAGCCAGCCAGCTCCTGCACCACTGGTCCTGTTCAGTGCTGCAATACCACTGAGTCCGCTTCGAGCTCTAGCGCTACCGCCCTCCTTGGCCTTCTTGGCATTGTTCTTCAGGACTTAAATGTCCTTGTTGGTCTTACTTGCTCGCCCATCACTGTCATTGGCGCTTCTGGTGGTAGCTGGTAAGTTTTCTAGACATGCACACATCTGAGTACATACTCATCCCCCCCATAGCTCTGCCCAAGCTGTCTGCTGTGAGGACAACAGCCACGGTATGATTATGCCTCAATCTCTTCGAATACCTGTGTCTTGATTCGGATGCTTATCTTTCTTAGGTGGACTCATTTCCATCGGCTGTGTCCCTGTTACTCTTTGAGCACCCAAAATTGCAGCGGTTCAGCCCAGAGCTCAACTCCAATGTTGTAACGAAAAAATGCCTATTTAGTTTATTGAGATCTGTGATGATCTCCGTGGGGCGTTACTAGTATTTTGGATCAGTATGTGCCGTATATCGCGATTCGGAATGTTTGTTGGATAATATCTCTCCATGGAATGAAATGTAAAGACTCGTAAGAAACGCTTTGACCGTGTCTCGGCCAATCAGCACGGTTACTTCGAGTAGTAAACATAAATCTCCGGAGTAAAGAATTCCATCTGCCCTTCCATCCACATCCGGACTTTCATCATGCCCAATTCCATCGGAACAAATGGTGAGGGATTTTCGAGCCAGTGATTGTCGACCTCGACCTCGACACCGATCGGTCAGTCAAGCTGAGATCGAGAAGGCTTTTGGCAAGTTTGGCACGAGCTAACAAGAGCTGCAAGAGCTTTTTCGTCACTGTAATGAGCAGGGTGAAGAAGAGCGAGACCATGAGGTACATAAACCCTTCCATGCCTTGAGTTTTGATAAAATAAGACAAAAAATGAGTATTGCATGACACAATGACGATGTGCTTGATCTTCGTACACCCGATCATGCCCAGTAATCCTCAATGCCTCAGAGGTGGTGCACCACCACTGCCTACAACGGTCTTTGTTAAAACTCGCATGGGAGTCCAGGGACAAAAGTCGCATCTCGGGACACAAGTTGGTAGTTATAATTGCCTTTCCGGAAACGTACAAGAATCATCTGACGCCGACGTGTTGAGTCGAGGAAGGGCCTTAGAACTCAAAGGCTAGCACTACGTAGTTAAATCTAATGAGCATCATCGACAAGGACGGAATGTACGCACTCATTGATGTAGAGATCCCTCCCAAATTTGATACAATGGGTGTACTACATATCTGCATTCGAGATCGAAAGTATATGTGCCAAATGTGATCACCTTCGCAGGCGTCTAAACCGCAACTAGAGAGGAAGAAGCCTAGTCATGGGAACTCGCAAATAAGATGTATTTTTCAACATCTATCGTTCTATTCACTCAAACTATTCACTCAAAAAAGGGATACTGGCATCAATATGACTGAGCTTCGCACTGGCACTGTATACTGTAACTTTTTTTCTCAGGGTCATTGCCGTGATATCTCGTGACTTCTAATACTAAGTACCGTTCTTCCTTCTCTATGTGCACCAAGACCTTGGCTCTTGGGTGCTACAAGTAGTTCTTCTTATCTTCCAGGCACCCTCCTCAGGCTGCAACCCCTTCTTTCTCAATGTTTTCGGCCATGACGAGAAATCTATTGAAATTGTTTCAAATCATTCTGTCTAGAAGACGATGCAAACGATTTTTCAAGCTAGCTCAGATCTTGGACAGCGAAATCAGGAACATGACGCTCATCTTTGCGGTCCGAATCCTTTCAGAAATGAGTACAACGTCCACAGCTTGTACATCAAGCTGGAGATTTCGGGTCCTCTATTTCACAGGTACGTCCGAGTCCTGAACGTCAGTACGTCGCTGTCTCTTGCTGAGGAACCTTGCTATACAGCCAAAGATATCTCGAGCTCACAATACTGCTCCAGATGCTAACCGAAAGGTACTCTTGATTTTTAACCCATCTCGGCGCCGCTTTGCCAAGTCAGTACCCAGTGGCTGCATCAAATGTCCCATGTTGTACACTGCGATTCGCTGCCTGATACCTATCCTCGTCCTGATTCCACGTCAGTCTTCAGCACGACTCTATGTATGGTAATGCTGGTTCCTTCAGACGTCAAGTTTGGCCGGACTCCAGTAAATTCTGATTCAACTGATTCAACTGCAATTGCCACGGTATGCAGATTGTGGCGCGCAAACACTTCGGCGAAGTTCTGCGTCATTATAATTTCAAGTCAGAAATAGAATCCTGACTTCCCGATTTCGATGCAACGCACTGTACCTGAACTTGACATGGAACGCCTGCGTGATGGACCCCGGTCACTTTATGTCTTCTCTGCTGTGACCGTGATTGGGATGATAGCCTCCGAGAAATGAAATGTTTTAATATTTTTCACGAATTGACAACTTGACACCGCTTAGAAGAATTCGATATAAATATGGCTGCCTCGTAAACGCATTCGATAGCCCCCTAGAACCACACGAATAACAGTCATGAAGTTCACCTCTGTTCTCGCTGTTGCGTTCACTGTTGCGGTTGCTTCTGTCTCTGCGTCGCCGTCCCGGGAAACTAACGGGGAGCGGTTGGCCCGTGGACTTACTCCTCTTCCTCCTCAGAAGCGAAGCGGGACTCCCTCATATGGCACGTCTTCTCTTCTTGACCTCGTCTAGGTAGTTCCCACTGAAACGACTTTATAGGTGCTAAAAGGTCGAGCCCCTCAGGCTCGCCTACTAGCTGTTCGACCGGGTCCCTTCAATGCTGCGATTCTACTGGAACTGTTCTTGACCCCGTTATTGCTCTCCTTCTCGAAACGCTGGGTGTTGCACTCCCCGCTGCCGATGTCCTCATCGGTGTAACATGTGACCCCATCGGCATCGTCGTTGGCAGCAGCTCTTGGTCGGTGTTTTCCTCTTCTCATCAACAACATTTGAGAAAATGACTTTTTACCCTGCTCTTCCTGTACAGCTCCGCTCAAACTGTCTGCTGCACTGATAACAGTTTCGGTGGCGTTATTTCCATCGGCTGTATCCCCAGTACGTTTTTTCATACTTGTGACATTCTAAGACTGTCTCTGATGCATTTGCTGTGCCAGTTACACTTTAAATGCTCATCCAAGAAAGCGGAATGGGCTGCGAATGCTTACCTTGACTTGATCATATATAATGAACATTGATTAACGACTTTTGTTTGGGTAGTAGGTTTGTGTATCATACGTTCGTTTGAAAGCATGTTGCACTATGTAGTAGAAATTCTCCCGCTCGAACGTTTTCAACGCGGTTCTTATTTTGCAGATCTATACAAGTGGTTGGCGGAAAATCAGAAAACTCAAGATTCTTTTGTCGTTACGTTCCGGGTTAAAATTGCTGAAAAATATTCATTTTCGGCTCAAATTTGAGTGTCTAATGAGCACTCGTTGATTATTAGAAGCGCTTGATTTCAGCGTAACATCGACAGGAGTTTATAGTTCATAGCTCACCCAAAAGACTACCTGATTCACTAATATCCACTGAACAGTCAACGCCCTGACACTTTCCCAGAACCTAACAGAACAACGAAGTATTAGAGTCTGCACTGCAAATGAACCATATCTGCACTGCTCAAGAATTTTCTGGATAAATCCGAAATCAAAAGTTTGTAATTAATATACACATTTTTGTTGATACATGGAGGGAAAGTAGTTGTATCATAGATTAATTGTGAGCTATTCCGCAGCGCTAGCCTGGAGCTCCTTCGGAGTCCTCTCGCGCCTTTGCAAATCGGGATGATAATCTCTGGTATGTCTATTATAATGACCATTAAATAAACAAAGCTGACTGATCGCAACTGTTCTACTAACCTCGTAAAACCTAGCCTTGAACGAATCTCATGTCTTTAAATCCGCTTAATACTTCCTCCAATTCTCGAACCGACCTTCAGTTTATAAAGAAGCGAGTTTGGGCTCGAAGGACCGGATCCTTGGTAGAATAGAGCTGTTGGGAAAGAAGTCCATTCAAGTTGAACAGTTTACAGCGGTACCGTGGTTCCAATATTTTCATCCTCCTCTAGGACTAAGCGAACATTCACTTTCTGAAAAGTTACGTTGGAACGTGCTCTAACAACTTAGAAGGTCGTTGGTAGAGCCTCCACAATAATCAACGCCGGGTTTTTCGTTGATGGAATGAATCGTGCTGAGTACTTGAAGGAATGTCAGGAAGCGAATGAGCCTCCTGCAATCGATCATTGTATGCTTTCTGTGCACCTTGAACTACGCCTTCCGAATATCGTCTACATCTTCATCAAGATCATTCACCTCTCCATTCTCCCATGAAATCTTGGTAATGAAGCGGAACTAGAATGAGTATAATATTCAAGGTGTTAAAAATGAAAGGCGAACTGAACGCCAATAACACGCCATGATGATGGTTGAAAGAAGCAAGGAACGCGTTCCTTGTTCCTCGAAGCTGAGATCAGCCCACGGTTCCAAGCGCTGAATATCATCGCCGAACAATAATCAATGCAGTCGAGACGTGTCTCCCGCGTTCATCTTCACTTTTGGGTAGGGAAAGATGTTGCATAAGAAATAGCATGAAGTACACAGGTAATAGTAGTCCTTCTTGGAATATTTACCAACAGAAAATAAAAGTACCATGAACAGAGGATCGATCGAATGCCTAGTTTAGAACTTCGTCGTATCGTCCGCGGGCCTCTAGAAGCATTTCCGGATGCCTTGCTTGATTATCCTCGCATTTATTATCTCTGTGTCTTTTTTCCTCGTCAATCCTTGCCAGGGTCGCACCGCATCTCAAGCACAATATGCGGATCGGGGAATGCAATATAAAGTGCCGTAGGAAAGACTCCTTCTTCATCCCCTTGGAGGTCTTACACCCATCCCATTGACAGTGATGATTACTATCCTGTTCGTCCTTTCTATGGGAATGCGCATGAACAGAAACTGATTTTTTGTTCATATTCTTGCCAAAGTCATAGGCGCAGTATTGAACCGCGTTGCCTGCATCGTCTTTGGATAAAACCCAGCGACAGGTTCGATTGGTAAATTTATCCTGGACGGCGATGAAATCAGCTTCGTGGACGCCGACTGGCTTCCTTGGACGCTTTTGGGTACCAGTCTTGGAACCGTACGGTGTCAGCGCTTTATACTTGGTAGTCTGGCGACGATTAGGTCCCAACGGATTTGCGTCGTGCTCGACGCAGTCGGAAGGTGAAAGGGCTGATGAAGGAGTATAGTTTGTGTCCATATCGTCTTCCGCAGTTGAGACACTGGCCTGGAAATTCTCCCATTGCAGAAGCTGGTCGATACCCGCATGGACACTAGGCTCATTCGACGATAGGCGCCCTTCTACGAAGCTGAGAGATGACGAGTGCTGAAGATTCCTGTTTCCGAGGCTCGATTTAAATGAATAGTTTGCCTGCATGGAGCTGGACGGGGCGGTAGGCAGCGTGAAGGGTAGCTGGTCTGTGTTAGAAGTGCTGGCTGGAGGAGGAGTTGAATACTTGTAATTTATAAATTTGAAGTTGTGCATCGACTCAGATGAGGAAGCCGGCATGGAGTTGGAGGGTGGCGTGGATTGGGTCAACCTCATATTGGATGAGGGAGCAGAGGGATAATGCATCATGGGGTTGGAGTTGGTTGGTGACTCAAACGTGCCTGTGGAATGGTCGACTGGGTGTGAAGTATAGATCGGAGAGGCGGTGGTGGAGAAATATCCGCCACTCGGGCCTATGGTAGGGTAATTGGATGGGAAATTGGAGTCGTAATGGGTATAGCGGAGCAGATGCTCTTGCGATTGTGGTATATTGGTTGAATATAATTGGTTCGTAGGATATGAGTGGCCGCTGCAGGATGTCAATGGGGTTGGAATGGCGAAGATCAAAGAAAGTTAGACATACTTGTGGTCTCCAGCTCCTGTAGCCATGTTATACACGCCACGGTAGTTGCTTGGTCGAGCTCTGGAAAAGAAATTATAAGCAGTGGCCGGAAGCTCGAATAATCTCAACGTACGAAACATTCCCGAGGCTCTCGTTCTCTGCATTCATTTTCCCAAGGAAATCGTCTAAGTCAGCAAGAAAATCCTCTTGAGACTAAAATATATTACAAAATTAAATTAAATTAAATCAGTACCAACGACGCGTCAATTAACATTTAATTAACTTACGTTCTCGTCGACGAGGTTCGCGTTGTATTCGAAACCTGACATTGTCTGAGCAGACAAAAGTTTGAGATCGTGGATAGTACGATAGTGGTCAGATGGATGAGAGTAGAAAAGTTGCCACTGTGGTGAGAGAACAAAAGATTATCCTGCTTGGGCCGATTGCTCACCTCATCATTGTCCTCTACAGCCCAAGCCTGAATGCACGTGGTCGCGTTTTTACTTTTTGCTCAGTTTTAATCTGCCATGAGATTGTTCATGCTAGACTCTAGTACAGGACAGTGAATCTATTCGAATACTGAATATGAAAGATGAGTTAACACATCCTACTATTCCGTGCAACAGCATAAATCTCACCCAATCATTGACCCGTCAATTCCCCTACACTCTCCCAGAACCTGACAGCCTGATATTAGATCCTACGCAATTGGAATGGAGCATAAAATGTACCTGCAGCGCTCAAGAAACGCAGGATCAGTCATGATCGTCTGTATGTCAGTCTGATTATCGACAGTTTTGTTGAACACCATTTCAGTTTGCTCAATCGAGTATACCGTCCAAGGAGGCGTGATGTCGTCCGAAGGGTCAATCTTGTCATTTGGATCCAATGAAACCACGAATGACAAGAAGGACTGTGAATACGCCACGGAGAAAGTTTTATTGGGGAAGGTCACTGCTAATTCTGCTGGTGCTTCAATGCTGAAAGGGAGAGTAAAACGTAGACAAAAGAAACCCAAGAAAACGGCTCACGTCGGAAAATTGTAAGGGACGTTCAATCCATGAATAGCCGGAGGTATTGCTGAGGACAAAGTTAGCTAGCAGGGCCGAAGAAAGAGTGCCAGTACGTGCCAAACTCTCCCTAAAGATCGCATGAACGAAATTATTAATGTCCATGATTAATCTTAAAGGTTACAGTTTTGCATACCTTGAACGCACTGAAGTTTCGCTGATGAAAAGCATCCAGTATATAATAGCTTGGACACTTGAAAATCGCTGCACAAAGCCTCATCATGAGAACAATTCCAAGATGCTCAGCAAGTATGAAAACCCACAATCTCCCATAATCGCGATAATTTGGTCAAGAGTGGTTCCTAGCCCAACATATTGTCGAGCGAACTGCCGCGTCCTGAGCAGCACCAAATTTGGGAAAGAGTTCGCCAGCGTAGATTGAGGTATTCATGACCACGCCGGTCGCGTCCACGAAAAGGACACCTTCATTGGTATTGGTGACTGCAAGGTATGCGTTCTAAGAAAGTGAATAAGAACAGGTACGTTTAAAGCATTTCTCGAGACCTTACTCCATTGATTTTGCCTTCCTTCAAAGCTACTGTCGGCCTTTGTGTGATAAAGCTACCATCGATCACAGGGCAGAAAACAGGGGTTCCGAAGAAAGCACCAGCTTGGATGTTAGTGTTCGCGGTGCTAAGAGTGTTAACGTCCGAGGCTCGAAGACAAGCCAAGGTATCACTGGCGGAGGAGCAGCTAGAACGGAGGATACGAGCATGAATCAAGGCAATTAAAAATGGACACTGATCTGAAGACGAACTTGGTTTGTGACAGCACTTCCGTGTAAATACCCTATATGATGAGATTAATAAAAATTTTCAGCCCGAGATATCAAGCACACCTCAGGAACGGAATCGTTGAATGGATATTGTGAGGGAAAGAAAGTCGAACTTGTGATTGCACCTTCGGAACAATGGTGGTGAAGTCTGTCCATCCTGAGCCACGATGTGCTGTATAACAGATCCCGCGCCTTAGAACATTGATCAGAGAGAGGGAGATACCCAGTAAAGAATGGGATTACCTGCTGATTCACCCCAGATGGTAACCTTTTCGGGATCTCCACCAAATTCTGAGATCTAGTTTACCCCTTGCTCTCAGGACAAGGAGTACAGCATTAATACAGGAAGCTCTCACATGTGTATTAACCCAGCGCAAGGCGAAGTGTTGGTCCACTGTATGCATCGGGGAGTGTCAATCAGGTAGTTCTAGTCCAAACCGCGTTCACCTACAGAGACCAGCGTTCAAGTCGCCATTTTCTTTCACGTCATTTCCCGCAAGAAACCCTTGAGAAACTTTGTGTTAGCCGAACCATAGATTAAAAACACATTGTATAAGGATACCGAAAAGGCCCAACCTGTACTGGATAAGTACAGCTATCACCTCATTGTTGGCTTCCTGAAGGAGGTCCGAGCCGGGATACATTGAGGCATTCCCAATAATATAGCTAAGGAAGTAGTATTAGAAAATGCATGTTGGATTTAGTCCTGGCCTACGCTCCGCCTGCAATTGGTCATTCAAACAATATCAGACCAAACTTATCTCTGTGAGTAGTTGGTTACGTGCCGATGAATATATACCACTATGGGTAAAGAAGAGTTCTGGGTAATGCTGTTTCCTGGTATCACCACGCTAAACGATTATCCTAAGCATTCAGGAATGGAAGACTTGTGAGAAGGATGGACAGCTTACTTTAGAAACAAACAGTCTTCAGAGTCCGTAGCGAATCCTTGGATACACTCTGGAGGCTTGGTGTCAGCAGACTGTACACCATCTACATTCGCAGGTGGTTGAGGAGCTCGAAACCGTAGTTCACCTTTGATATAACATTTAAAGAATATTAAAAGGTATGTTTTTAGCGAGAAATAAAGATGCTTACCAGTCGGAGGCGCCGCATATCGTATACCCCAAAAGTTTGTCACATTGGTATTCGTGTCGAAAACACCTTGGTATTGCGCATAACCTACATCCACGACCGAGTCTGAAGAATTTGAGCGAAATTGGATCAAGTTTGCAGAAGAGGCTGACACGGATAGCAAAAGGACCGAGTAGCCCAGTATGAACATTGTGGAAAGTGAGGAAAGAGCAAGGCAGTCGACGCGACCCTTCTTATAAGTAGGAAGAATGATGTGATCGCCATTCTACCGCGGGACGTCCCGCCCCCGGGTATATCATGTGTGGCATTTCCTGGTCATAGGACACTGTTTCATGCATGTTCTTGCTACACGGTTTGTGTGGGTACGGGGTACGGGTGATGAAGCAGGCTGAGATCATCCTGATTCCAACAATGAACGACGCGCGACTGTGTTTAGTACAGATCACCGAATTCTTTGCTCTCCAAGACTCCAACTACCATCTTATACTTGCGCTTAGACGGCGAGGTGCAACTGTACTTTCTCGTCCGACTCATATACAGTGACCTCTGTTAAGCTTCTCGAAACGAAATTCAAGATTCACTTTAGGATAAATGGAAGCTGGAATGAAAATGGAACCGATGTGCACTTCCCGGTCTGTCTTTCACCAGAGGATATCGCTCATCGTAACTCAACGAGGGAATATGCAGATCGAACGGGGCAAGATTGTCTGGATTTTATGAAACAAAAACAGGACGAGGTTTTGGGCTGAGGCGAGATTTTCATTCGTTCAATTTTTGTCCTGTTCATTTCATCTTTCTTTACATTCCTTCCATTTAAGCTAAGGAACTGCTGCTTGATCTGCGCCATCACGTTGAAATCGCTTCCACTTTCCCTTTGTGTTCGCTAAGGTACAGGGCAGAAGGTTCCGTCTCGTGCAGCTGGTCGAGTCTATCTCTTTCCATGGCTATTACCTTCAAGTCCCAATCCTCTAGCTCATGCCCCGCTCACCAATTTCCATGCATTAGTTTCGCAGGTTTCGCCTGTTTGACCCGTTTCTTCATGCCATTTTCTGAGTCGTGTTCATTACGTCGAAATACAATCATCAACCCTTTTAAGAGGTCTTCGCTCTACATCTAGGTCGATCGCTATCGAAGATGGAGTGTCAGGGATTAATGACATGGAGACAGTCAGCATTTTCCTTTCCTTCTAGCTTATACTCGCATGTTTTTAGCTCCTTCACTGTCAGGCGACTAACGACTCCGATACGAGACTAAAAAATATCACAAAATAAAGTAAAATCAGTAGCAACGACGCGTCAATTAACATTTAATTAACTTACATTCTCGTCGACGAGGTTCGTGTTGTATTCGAAACCTGACATTGTCTGACATTGTCTGAGCAGACAAAAGTTTGAGATCGTGGATAGTACGATAGTGGTCAGATGGATGAGAGAAAAGTTGCCACTGTGGGTTGAGAGAACAAAAGATTATCCTGCTTGGGCCGATTGCTCACCTCATCATTGTCCTCCTACAGCCCAAGCCTGAATGCACGTGGTCGCGTTTTTACTTTTTGCTCAATTTTAATCTGCCATGAGATTGTTCATGCTAGACTCTAGTACAGGACAGTGAATCTATTCGAATACTGAATATGAAAGATGAGTTAACACATCCTACTATTCCGTGCAACAGCATAAATCTCACCCAATCATTGACCCGTCAATTCCCCTACACTCTCCCAGAACCTGACAGCCTGATATTAGATCCTACGCAATTGGAATGGAGCATAAAATGTACCTGCAGCGCTCAAGAAACGCAGGATCAGTCATGATCGTCTGTATGTCAGTCTGATTATCAACAGTTTTGTTGAACACCATTTCAGTTTGCTCAATCGAGTACACCGTCCAAGGAGGCGTGATGTCGTCCGATGGGTCAATCTTGTCATTTGGATCCAATGAAACCACGAATGACAAGAAGGACTGTGAAAACGCCGCGGTGAAAGTTTTATTGGGAACGTCATTGCTAGTTCTGCTGGTGCTTCAATGCTGAAAGGGAGAGTAAGATGTCTCAAAAGAAATCCAAGAAAACGGCTCACGTCGGAAAATAGTAGGGGACGTCCAATCCATGAATAGCCGGAGGTATTGCTGAGGTCAAAGTTAGCAGGGGCTAAAAAAAGTTCTCAGTACGTACCAAACTCTCCCTAAAGATCGCATGAAGACAATCATTAATGTCCATGATTCATCTTGAAGGGTTACGAATCATGCATACCTTGAACGCACTGAAGTTTTGCTGATGAAAAGCATCCAATATGTAATAGCTTGGACACTTGAAAATCGCTGCACAAAGCCTCATCATGAGAACAATTTCAAGATGCTCAGCAAGTATAAAAACCCACAATCTCCCATAATCGCGATAATTTGGTCAAGAGTGGTTCCTAGCCCCGTATATTGTTGAGCGACTTCTGCGTCCTGAGCGGCACCGAATTTGGGAAAGAGTTCGCCAGCGTAGATTGAGGTATTCATGATCACGCCGGTCGCGTCCACGAAGAGGACACCTTCATTGGTATTGGTGACTGCAAGGTATGCGTTCTAAGAAAGTGAGTAAGATCAGGGTTCGTTTAAAGCATTTCTCGAGACCTTACTCCATTGATTTTGCCTTCCTTCAAAGCTACTGTCGGCCTTTGTGTGATAAAGCTACCATCTATCACTGGGGAGAAAACAAAAGTTCCGGAGAAACCACCCGCTTCGACGTTAGTGTTTGCGGTGCTAAGAGTGTCAATGTCCGAGGCTCGAAGACAAGCCAAGGTATCACTGGCGGAGGAGCAGCTGAAAACAGAGGATATGAACATGAATAAAGGGGATTAAAAATGCAGACCGCTCTGAAAACGAACTTGGTTTGCGATAGCACTTCCGTGTAAATACCCTATACGACGAGGTTAAGAAAGGAATTTCAGCGCAAGGCATCAAGCACACCTCAGGAACGGAATCGTTGAATGGATATTGCGAGGGTAAGAATGTCGAACTTGTCATTGCACCTCGGAACAACGGTGGTGAAGTCTTTCCATCCTGAGCCACGATGTGCTGTATAACAGATCCCGCTCCTTAGAACATCGATCAGAGAGAGGAGGCACCCAGTAAAGAATGGGATTACCTGCTGATTCACCCCAGATGGTAACTTTTTCGGGATCTCCACCGAATTTTGAGATCTAGTTTACCCCTTGCTCTCAGGACGAGGAGTAAAGCATTAATACAGGAAGCTCTCACATATGTATTAACCCAGCGCAAGGCGAAGTGTTGGTCCACTGTATGCATCGGGGAGTGTCAATCAGGTAGTTCTAGTCCAAACCGCGTTCACCTACAGAGACCAGCGTTCAAGTCGCCATTTTCTTTCACGTCATTTCCCGCAAGAAACCCTTGGAAAGCTTCGTGTTAGCCGAACCATAAACTCAAGACACATTGTATAAGGACATACCGAAAAGGCCCAACCTGTACTGGATAAGCACAGCTATCACCTCATTGTTGGCTTCCTGAAGGAGGTCCGAACCGGGATACATTGAGGCATTCCCACTAACATAGCTAAGGAAGTAGTGTTAGAAAGTGGATATTGGATTTAGTACTGGCCTACGCTCCGCCTGAAATTGGTCGGTTAAACAATATCAGACTAAAATCAACGCTGTGAGTAGTTGGTTACGTCGCCGTGAATCCATACCACTACGGGTAAAGAAGAGTTTCTGGGTAATGCTGTTTCCTGGTATCACCACGCTAAACGATTATCCTAGCATTCAGGAATGGAAGACTTGTGAGACAGATGAACAGCTTACTTTAGAAACAAACAGTCTTCAGAGTCCGTAGTGAATCCTTGGATACACTCTGGAGGCTTGGTGTCAGCAGACTGTACACCATCGACATTCGCAGGTGGTTGAGGAGCTCGAAACCGTAGTTCACCTTTGATATAACATTTAAAGAATATTAAAAGGTATGTTTTCAGCGAGAAATAAAGATGCTTACCAGTCGGAGGCGCCGCATATCGTATACCCCAAAAGTTTGTCACATTGGTATTCGTGTCGAAAACACCTTGGTATTGCGCATAACCTACATCCACGACGACCGAGTCCTGAAGAATTTGAGCGAAACTGGATCAAGTTTGCAGAAGAGGCCAACACTGGATAGAAAAAGGACCGAATAGCCCAGTATGAACATTGTGAAGAGTAAGGAAAGAGCAAGACAGTCGACGCGACCCTTCTTATAAGTAGGAAGAATGATGTAATCGCCATTCTACGGCGGGACGTCCCGCCCCCGGGTATATTGTGAGTGGCATTTCCTGGTCATAAGACACTATTTCCTGTGTCCTTCTAGTACCACTGTTTGAAATTGTGCGGGTACGGGGTGATGAAGCAGGCTGATATCATCCCGATCCAACAATAAACGGCGCGCAACTGCATTTAGTACAGAGCATCGAATTCTTCGCTGCGCCTTGCAGTCGAGAGACATGCTATAAACAAGGCCAACCACTGACGTCGAGGTTCCACCGTTATTTCCGCGTTGGAGCTGGATTCGCGTCCAGTCTTGCCATTTCTCTTGATGCGCAATTGTGGTATCAAAGACGCGCCACTGTCAAGACGATTTAACAGAAGCAAAGTCGGAAACCCAGAGGTTAATACCATTTTGTGGTGCTGGACCTATCGGGAAAGGAAGGTGAAAAAGTCAAAAGGGAATAAGGAATCTATCGGGAAGGGATGGTGAAAAAGTCAAGCGCCCAAATCCTGCCCAATCGGGATAGGCTCTCTCCAAGAATCCAACTACCATCTTGTGTTTGCGCTTAGACCCGGGAGGTTAATGTGCAACTGTACTTTTTCGTCTGAACGACTCGTTAAGCTTTTCGAAACGCATTCAAGATTCACTTTAGGATAATTTGAAGTTGTGGAACCGATGTGCGCTTCCCGGTCTCTCTTTCGCCACATAATATCGCTCATCGTAACTAAACGAGGGAATATACAGATCGAACGGAGCAGGATTGACTGGATTTTAGGAAGCCAAAACAGGACGAGGAATTATGAGCTTTTGGGCTGAGGCGAGATTTTCATTCGTTCAGTTTTTGACGTGTTCATTACATTCATTCTGTTTAAGCTAAGGAACTGTCGCTTCCACTTTTCCTTGTGTTTACCAAGATACAGTGCACAAGTTTCACGTTTACATTTACCAACGACTGCGAAGAACCGTTATTTAACCTCGTCTCGTGCAACTGGTCGAGTCTATCTCTATCTCTTTCCATGGCTATTACCTTCAAGCCCCAATCCTCTAGCTCATGCTCCGCTCACCAATTTCCATGCATTAGTTTCGCAGGTTTCGCCTGTTTGACCCGTTTCTTCATGCCATTATCTGATTCGTGTTCATCACGTCGAAATACGAGCATCAACCTTCTACGTTGCTAGATTTAGCCAAATCCAACCATCTTGAATATGCTTCTCGTCGCTTAAAAGGTCTTCCCTCTACATCTAGGTCGTCAGTTGTATCGCTATCAATGGAGAGGTTCATCAGGGCTGAGGAAGGATTACTGTAACGACATGGAGACAGCCAGCGTTTCCCTTTCCTTTTTAGCTTATACTCGCATGTTTTTAGCTCCCCTTCACTGTCACTGTCAGGCGACTATCGACTTTGATGCGCGTGGTGTACGTTCTTGGTCTTGACTGTTGAGGTAGTGGTGAAAAGAGGAACTCGAAGATATCGGACACGTAGTGCTGGTACGATGAACTTCAAGTTCTTCTATTCTCCCGAACTGGTACTAATCAGATAACCCAAAGACGTTAAAATCCGTTTAGCCGTCCTTTAAATGAGATTTTTATCACATTTATATTGCAGATATTGTCATCTATTCCGTGCTACCTAAGCCACTTTTCCTGAACACCGTTAAAGCCGTTGCGCGAGGACCCAGCTATGTGAACCTTGGATCTAGACTAAACCTGGAATGTCGATTCAATTTATTCGTTGTTTTCTTTTGACAGCGATAGTAGTACTGAACAACAAACAGCATGAGCCCGGCGCCACTGACCTTGGCAATTTCTCATCTATATCCTTATCGTAGTCGGGTGCAACTCGGATATTTTATTCAAACGGCGACGAAAATATGAGCGCCATTCCCACAAACCATCTCTAAACCTCCACTGCGGCCTGCGACGCAAAAAAAAGGGCAATGACTCCGGAGGATAACGAGGTTGTAGCAGGGCTGGGCATAGTGATCTACGTGAATGGGATCGGGATGCTTCTCACATGCGTTTTCTACGGTACTTTGCCATCACTACCCCGAGTACCGTGTCCGATGATACTAAATCTTGCGTATCAGGATTTTATATCCCCACAGCAGCAGTCGTTTTTTATCTGTTCCTGTGCGTAGTTTTTGTTACACCGTTTCGCGTTCTAACTTCCTTGACGCAGGTGTCAGAGAGCTACAAGCTGGTCGAAGAAGATCCTGCTAGCATGTACAATCAACGCTCTTCCTTGCAAACACATGGGACTTCGTCGTTCATCTTGGGGTGGAACTTTCCCAATCCAGTTCATTCACATCGTTCACCGACCTAGATGATCTTGAATCCATTTTCAACATCAGACCTCTGCCTTGGTTCGCTCAAGGAGGTTGGCCTGCTTGTATCGGTGTGAGTATCAAAGAAAACGATCTTATCTGGTCACAATGCCGTCGCTTGCTCAACACCCTTTACAGTTAATTCTCAATGATGTTATCGTCTCGTGGAGAGCAAAAGTCGTCTGGTCTGGTGCGAAGCTTGTGCAATGTGGTCTGCTTCTTGTCCTTGTAGCTGCCATAGGTATGTTGCTCTCCGGTTGGGTCAACGATAACTATCAATGAATACTAATATTTACATACTCTGCTACAGGCGTCAACCTCACAGACTCAATTTTTGGCAACCTTAATATTAACACCCTAGGAAACAGCGCGACAAACCTCGACTTTGCTTCTCTGTTTGTTTCGTTTGCGGTCAATTGGACCGCTACATTGATGGTCACGGTAAAGTTCTGGTAGGTGGTTGAATCTCTATGGAAATATCGAAGCATTCTTACAGTGATCTGTCAAAATAGGAAGCATCGCCAGGCTGTAAAATTCCTATACAAGAACCCCTCCCAAAGCCAGTCTCTTACCATTCTACTAGCGTTGGTAGAATCCGGAATTATCTTTTGCTTGGTCCAGGTGAGTCCTTTCCCATGGTCCCATTTCGATTTTGCTGACCTGCGACGGCCGGTCAATAGCTTTTCTATGCCATTTGGACAGTGATAGATTTTTTCTCTGTGGAAAACTCTCCTGTGGATATGACATACCGGGTCATTGATAGGATGTTCAATGCAGTCGTGGTATGTAATGCAGCTGTTACCTCTGCGTCCACATTTTGACACTGCTGAATTTGCACAGGCGCTTTATCCTATGGTGGTAATCATTCTAGTGAACGTGAAGAAGTTGCCTTTGGAGGAGACATTCTATTACGATGTTCGGATTCATGTCCATGACTCGAGTGATGATATTGAACTCGATTCCGTTCATTGACGGGGACGTGATTCTGGAATAGCGATTTCTCCACTTATATTCAACGCCTGAAATTTGAACAAGATAATCAGTGAGACACCCTGACTCTAGACTTGAAATCGACGGCTTGCAGACGGTCAAAGCTGTATATACGAAACCAGTTTAGGGATATTCGAACTCGTTGGCATTGTTTCAGCTTCGAACAGGCTAACGATATCGTTTCAAACCTTGTAGAAACTGGCGGGCCTTGTAGGTATGGAGGGAGGTGTGTTTGCGATAAACAGGGTAACCGACAGCGCCGAACCGAATCTGAGGAGTCCCAACAAGCTTGGTCGTATTCCGCCTTGGTACCGATAGAAACGATATCGCTTGTGTATCAGTCAGCTCTTACCAGGTAATCACTCGAGGTCGTATCCAGCTTCTCATCAAAATCGTCCTCCTAGACGGCACCAAGCAGGTCGCGCGCTTGACAGAAAGCGGATTCGCCGATGCGTTGGATCAGTTCCAGTTAATGAAATTTGTAAACGTGAAGATTGGACCTCGGAGAGCAATAATAACTAAGGAAGCAATAGGGTTGCTTGATTAGATGATACAGAGGGACGAGACCAACGACTGGTGTGTAATATTGTCGAAGATTTTCTCAGCCGATTCTGATGCCTGTCTCATGCACCCTACTTGGTGAATTCATTTCCATGAGCACCCCAATTTGCGTCGGCTCAAATGCGATGCTGTAGCGGGAAATTGCCTATACTTAGTAGTTTGTTGAGAGCTGTGGCGATCGGACCCTCAATAGTAATTTGTATCATTATCTACGGTATTTCGTGATTTGATATTACCTCTCGAAATCTCCATGAAATGAAATATAAAGATACAAGAGGCGATTCTCTAGGCCTAAAACAGACCCCCCTATGAGTTTTTCGTTATAAAATGAGGTTCCTCAACCGAAGTTTCTTGCAAACAACCTCCTTGAGGACTCTGCTTTAGGCCTAGTGAGTCTCGTAAGAAACGCTTTGACCAGGATCGATCGATCATGTGACTGTCTCCTCTTCACCATCCATTGCCCATTACCATGCAGGTTTCTCAACCTGTGATTGTTAATCTGAGTATTGCGGTATCAATACTCGGAATGATGGTGTGCTTGACCTTTGTACTCACCTTCTGATCATTTACTGACGATTTTTAATTTTGTATGTCTCTTCTCGCTTCTATGTCGCCCCTATAGATGTGTTCTGCAGTATCATGGCCTTTCTGAGAGGCGATAGGGAACAATGTGATCAGGCTCCTAATACACTTTACACTGAAAGCGTTCACACAGAAGAACCGGAGAAGGAGTTTAATAAAAAATGGGCCTCTGGCTATTCCTATTCCCTTTCGATGATACTGGCACTTTACCGACCATCTCCCGTCTTTTCGCTACTATGACGCTCAGATCCCCAGAAATGCGTATCCCTGTTTCGTTATTTCTTAACCTCCTGACCTTTCTTCCCGTCACAGACATGAGAAATATCTATCGATAGAGATCTGTGCCATTCAATGTTGTACTACTAGCAACTTTTATATTTCGGAATGAGGAAATTGGATTTACTTGTCATTATTTTTTTCTGCTTTCTCCAGGGTGAAGTTTACCTTCTGTACGAAGCGTTTCACCGATCGTCATTCACGATGCATGACATGCATCTGCTCTTTCTCTTCAAGCGTGCTCGAATTTTCAGTCAGTTCATTAGCTACGTCAATTGACTCCGTCTAAACCATCCTCACGCTGAACTTCCTGCCTACCAACTGCCGGTTCTGGGCAATCCAACAAAGAGATGAACTGGACGACATAGATGTGATGGATACGAGAGATCGATGCGTATAACCTCCGTTCTAACGCGTTTCAAGTTAGTAGAAATCTTCCGGTTTCGATGGGTTCTCAGGTCTGCACTTATTTTAATACGGCTGGATGTCGGTTAAGCCTTATCCGCGGCGCTCGACACCTCTCGTTGCTATTTCAAAAGAGCTATAGAAAAACAGAAAGAAATCGCGCCTCCGACGTCATCCGTGCGCGCAGCTGGGTTTAATGAGGCTTTCTACGCCTTTCAAATGCATGAGTCGGTATTCGTACCGTGTTGTCTGTTTCGACAGATCATGGGTGCATTCGTTCGCCACTACTCATTGACATGCCATTGACCTCATGCTATCACAAGGTAAACAGACACGGTTGTACGCAAGTTGGACGTTTACGTATACACTTTTTTGGGGATATTGACTATTTGAGGTCTCCAGAATTATATTCTTTGTTCTTACCATAGATGGTGGCCATTGTCTTCGAAGCAGCATGTTATGTACAAGGTGTAAAATATTCCAAATTCCACGAAGACCATATTGAACGAAATTAATCTCCCGGAATCCGAGGCAAACCTAGCAAGGAGGTCATTTTCTCCGGATCTCTCAAGAGCCGCACAGGCACACAGTTCTCGCCATTCAGTTGTCGAACTTGCTTTTGAGTTGCTGTTTCCTAATTGTACCGCCAAGAATCAAAATTCCGTCTATGTATCCCGATGCCTCATTCCCGAGCTACATCCAGGAACGAAGTTGGATGTAGATAAATGGTTTAAATTCACAAGAGCTCCACTTCAATATCATCTTGATTGTCTGTCGCTCCACTTGAGCATAATTCTCCTGCATCAGCAAAACCTGGGTGGTCTCCAGAGATCTCCAGAGCGCCTGGAGCTTCTGGAGCAGCTGGAGCAAGGTTACCTATTCCAGAGACCAATATAAACCTCTGGAGACCTCTGGAGACCTCCAGAGAGCTATTCAATCAAGTTTCCATGTCGTGTAACCATGCATTAATAATAGAATTTTTATATTCATCATTTTTATGTACTGTGACAAAATTTAGGTGCACTGCAGCAAATATTATTATGTAGTAGTAATAAGTGGCAAGTACTGGACGAGTCTCCTGTTTTTCCCCTCCCAATGTTTCCATAATGCTCTTCTCAATATCTGCCTCCATTGCCCAAACCCTTCTGCATTTCTGGAAATCACCTCTAAAAAGCAACGTTATGTGAAAGTGAAACTTACAGTGAAAGGATGGAACGTTGAAACAGTGGGAGAAGGGGAAAAAAAATACAAGTTCATCTTCTTCAAAAGTTGAAAGCCCATGCATTTTATATCACTTCCCAATAGTTTACAGCATTGTTGATGACACAAGGAGTTGCTGATGGCAACCATCATTATGTTGAGGGCACTCGAGGCCATCATTTTTGGCGCTACTCTGGCTGACAGCCAGACTAGCTCCAAAAAAGGAAAGTCCAATCATTCTCAAAGTACCATCAATCGGCAACTACAGCTTTGTTCTCTCCAGCATCTCCAGAGTTCTCCAGAGCTCTCTGGAGACTTATTCAATTCTCTGGATGCTCCAGCAGCTCCAGCGAAAATACGGGTTTTGCTGATGTGGGTATACTTAGTGCACTTACCATACAATAGTGGATCTTCAATATAACTGTATCCCCCCATACCTGATATAACAGTATTGGGCTACCGGGCGGATGAGATGAGGTGAAAAATACGAGACATACTGTACTGTAAATCCTGGATATGCATTAGCGAAGAGATTCATAGAGTCACATGACTGACCGCCCAGTTCCTGCCCAGTCCCTGCCCGGGACCTGGGTATTAACTTTCCCGAGCGAAAAACAAAATGAATGACGGGTGAAAAAGATAAGATGTTTCCTTATCTTTTTCAGACGGGAAAGATAGTAGATTACCGGCGAAATTCCGAACGAAAAAGACAATCAATTGCGATATGTTTTTCAGGTGAAATCATATAAGATTCCCGAGCGAAATTTTATCTTTTTCCCAATTTGTTTTTCCTATGAGAAACATGGTCTTTTTCAACCGCGATTCATGCCGAAAAAGGTAACTAATCACGACAATGATTTCGCTAATTATTTCGCCCTTACTGTTTGGCACTGTGCGTATGATAAATTCACAAGAGCTCCACTTCAATATCGATTCTGTTTGTCTGTCGCTCCACTTGAACAGGACTCTCCTGAGAGTGACGATAGAGGGTTCATTCTGAGGTCAGGCTTGGGTCTGCAGCCCACTGCAATGCCTCCGTTAGCATGGGGTATTCCTTTGCATTTTCGCCTAGAAAAAGGTATATAAGGTTCCCAAAATCGATAGGATTCTTCATTCGAACAACTAACAACCGTCGTTCAACTACTCAGCTCTCTCTACTACTTCATCATCATGCAGTTCAAACTCGCATTTGTCACCGCCGTTCTCGCTACTCTCGCAGTTGCTACTCCTACCTTCCCCCGCGGCGGCGAGCCAGCTAGCTCCTGCAACACTGGCCCTGTTCAGTGCTGCAACACCGTTGAGCCCGCCTCTTCCGCTTCCGCCGCCAAGGTGCTTGCCCTTCTTGGCATCGTTCTTCAAGACTTGACCGTTGATGTCGGTCTAACTTGTGACCCCATCACCGTCATTGGCGTTGGTAGCGGAAGCTGGTAAGTTTACTAGGCATGCACGCGTCTGACTACATACTTATCCTCTCATAGCTCTGCCCAAGCTGTCTGCTGTCAGGATAACAGCCACGGTATGATTATGCCTCAATCTCCTCGAATACCAGTGTTTTGATTCTGATGCATCCTCATTAGGCACTCTCATTTCCATCGGTTGCGTCCCTGTTACTCTTTGAGCCCCCGAAATTGCGGCGGCTCAAACCTGAGCTCAACTGCGATGCTGTAGCGGAAAATTGCCTATAGTAGTTTGTTGAGAGCTGTGGCGATCTCCATGGGCCATTAATCAGTAATTCGGATCAGTGTATACATTATATCGTGATTTTGACTGTTTGTTGGATAATATCTCTCCAAGAAATGAAATGTAACGACTCGGAAAAAAACGCTTTGACTATGTTCGACCGGCTACTTCGAGTAAGCAACACTCCGGAGTAAAAAATTCCGTCTGCCCTTCCATCCGGACTTATCGACCATGCCTAATCCCACCGGAAGGGGTTTTTGAGCCGGTGATTGTCGACCTCGAGACCGATCGGTCAGTCACGAAGGCTTTTGACAAGGTGGGCATTAACTAGCAAGGGTTGCAAGAGCTTTCTTATCACTGCAATGAACATAGTCAAGAAGAGAAAACCTGGGAATAGACATGAGATACGTACACCTTCCATGCCAATAAAAGAAGGAAAAAAAGAGTACCGCATTATCACAATGACGATGTGCTTGATCCTTGTACTCACCCCTGATCATGCCCAGTAATCCTCGATGCCTCCGAGGCGCGACATCAGCACTGCTAACAACGCGTCTGCATTCAAACTTGCATGGGAGTCCAGGGACAAAAGTCGGTGGTTATAATTGCCTTTTCAAGTTCGGAAACGTATACCCCGGGCCCGGAACCATCTGACTACTATGGACATGTTTGAGTCGGGTTGAGAGTGATCGACGAGGACGGAATGTACATACTCATTGATGCAGAATTCCCCCCAGAATCCCTCCTAAATTTGATGCAACCTATACCTAAGACATCGGTTTTGAAGGTCTTGAGGTCAGGACGTTGAGAGCGAGAACAGCCTCCGCCTCCACTTCTACCACGCCCCGTACCTTCTCCTCCACGTTCACCCTCCTGCGGCTACATTTGTTTGCTAAAGCATGGAAGCTACCTCCGCCTCGAGTTCCAGTTCAGAGAGATGTGTATTTTGTCGTCGCAGTCTCAGTCGACGAAAATGTTCAAATTACCGCTTATGTCGCTTATTTTTGGGGCTTGACGCGTGTCTGAGACCAATCTGGGGTCTGGGGTGTACCAGATACATTCGAGATCGAATGTATTTCAGTGATTCTATTGCAAAAAATGCAGTTGTGGTATGCAACTAGTACACCTCTATGTCCACATTTTGACCCTCATATTGACTGCTTGGCTTATATAGGCCCTTTATCTTATGGTGTTATAGTGGTAATCATTCTGGTGAACGTGAATAAGCTGCCTTTGGAGGAAACATTTTTATTACGATAGTCAGATCTGTGTCAATGAGCCGAGTGATGTAATTCTGGAAGAGTGATTACCTATACTTATTCCATCCTGAAGTTTGAACAAGATAATCAGTGAGACAGCTTCACTCTAGATTGAAACCAACGGCTTGCAGATGGATTATTCTGTTCGGCAACCCTGTTGTTGGACAACAACCCCGGGTTGTTGGGCGCTTGACAAGCGCCTAGCTTAAGGGTTTCCGGTCACGCCGAATGGGCGCCTGTTCTCATAACATTCGAAAAACCATGAATTCCTCCATGCCTTTCGTTTCGAGTGAGTTTCAGTGAAGTCGATAGCCCCTGGCCGAGTTGCCGCTGTCAATCCGACTCAACTCACATAGCTTGAATCGTAAGCCACCCAGTACCCGCACTGCGCACAATGACTCGTTACTTTCGACTCTCACTGCCATCGAATTGATATTATGAGTCTCTTCTCGTTTAACCACCCACGCTCACCTTTAAAATTCCCAGCTGTATGATACAGCTTTAGTCTCTGCGTGTCATTTTTTCATTTTCATTTGCCCACCATGCAGGGCTAAAGTCCAGCCAAACCTCTTCGCAAGTACTATCCACATTGCCTCACATTATTTGTACTTTTGAACTAGTAGCAGTCTGGCTTATCACTGCACGCCACCCTGAGTCGATGGGCGCTTGATGATTCATGGGACAGTGGCATCTTGGCTAAGAGGTATCAATTCACTCGAAACAGAAGGCACAAGAATATTTTGATCCAGAATAGAGTAGTGCAGGTTTTAAGAAAAAAAATTAAAAAAAACAACCCCCGGAAGACAACCGGTGTGACATGTTTTGTGACTGGGGTTGTTGAAGGGATTGTTACATGACAACAGGGTTGTCAAACAGAATAATCCCTTGCAGATGGTCAAAGCTGTATATGAAACCAGCTTAGAGATATTCGAACCGTTGGCATTGTTTAGGATTCGTTTCGAAGAGGCTGCGATATCGGGACTGGTGGGGAATCAATGAGAGCCTTGTAGGTGTGAGGAGAGGTGATGTTATCGGTAAACAGGGCAGTTGTTTTCGCCTGAGAAATCTCCCAAATTTGAAGATTGGGATTAGAAGGACAGCTGCTTCAGTGACGTTCAATTCTGGTTCGATAACGTCTTGCTTCCTACTTTGCTTCCTACAGTAAATCACCTTGAACTACTGGCACTGGTAGAACATAATGTAATCAACGCGACGGAAACAGCAAGACTCGAGAGATTGATTGGCCATGAATAGGCACGTGAATGAGCGTCAAATTCGAACCCAAACTCTCATGACATCTGAAGAATTGAAACCATCCAAGAAGCTTGTCGTATTCTGCCTTGGTACCGATGGAAAAGACTTTGCTTGTGTATCGGTCAGCTCTTACCAGGTAAACTCGAGTTGTACCGTAAATTCATTCGACTGATTGTCTCTCAGGATGCTATAGACGTTGCGTTCCAGGAATACTATTCGGAGCTCAAAAATATTACTCGAGATTGTATCCAGCTTCTCATCAACATTGTCCTTCTAGACGGCACAAAACAGGTCGCGTCCTTGACAGAAAGTGGACTCGCCGACGCACTGGATTAGTTCCAGGCAATGAAACTTGTAACCGTGGAGATTGGACCTCGGAGAGCGATGATAACTAAGGAAGCAATAAGGTTGCTTAATTGATGGTACAGAGAGACGAGACTGACGACTGGTGTGTAATATTGTCGAAGACTTTCTCAGCTGATTTTCCACTCATAGAAATTTTTCTTTTCGTTTTATACGCCTGTATTATCTTTTATAACGCTGCTGTACTTGATTACACTCAAGAACCTCTATATATTACGGTGAAAAGACTCCCTTTTCAAAATCCATCCGAACATTCAGCCTTGAACAAATACCTAACGTTCCTAACGTTTTCTACGCCAGCGATTGTTTTTCTTCTTCGTTTCAATCTTAGATATTGGATCATATCTCCTCTTATTTGTTCACCCACCCAATTACGCTACCGCTTCGCTGTCCTTCTCTTATGCCTGCTCATGCCCATCTAACTTCTGTTCCTCACGCTATGGTTTCCTCTTCCTCCTGGCGCCCTTCCGCTTTTCGTGCTGCTATATATCCCAATACTCCTCGGAATCCTTCTTCTCTCCTTCTCTCGCTGTCTCTTCTTCCGACATTGCCGGGATCCTTAGCCTTCTTAGCATCGTCCTTCAAGACTTGAACGTTGTTTCCGGTCTTACTTGTAACCCCATCGCCGTCATCAGTAGTTCTGGAGGCAGCTGGTAAGTTTTAGAAATGCATCCGTCAGACTACATACTCATTCTCTCCTTGCTCTACCCAAGCTGCCTACTGTGAAGACAACAACCACAGTCTTTTTGAATACTAGTGTCTTGATTTTCTTGTCTCCCTCACCCCACTAGGAATTATCTCCATTGGCTGCGTCCCTGTTACTCTTCGAGCACCTGATATTGCATCCGCTCAACCCCGAGCTCAGATTCGATCTGTAGCGGGAAATTGCCTATACTTAGTGGGTTGTTGAGAGCTGTGGCGATCGGTCAATAGTAATTTGGATCATATAATAAGGAATTTCATAATTTGGATTCTTTGGTAGATATCACTGCCTCTCGAAAACTCCATGAAATGAAATATTAATGATACAATACCGATTTCTCCTCGTAGAGTCGTTAAGAAACGCTTTGACCCAGGATCAATCAATCATGTGACTTTCTCCGGAGCAGAAATATTTAAGTTCTTCACCAAAACCACATCCGGACCTTCATCCATTGCCCATTACCATGCAGTTCTCTCAACATATGGTTGATAATCTCAGCAACGAGATTCCGATCGGACAGTCAAGTCAAGATCGCGAAGGGTTTTGGCAAGGTCGGTATTAGTTTCGCAGGGAGTAGGGTTGTAAGAGTTTATCTCACTGTAAATTGAACAAACTCGGTAAAGTAGAGCAAAAGATGGGAAGAGAAGGGTGAGGTACGTACCTGACTCTGTTAGTGTAATGGCTATAGAATAGGGAGAAAATGCATAATGCATTGTCAATAATCGCAATGACGGTGTGCTTGACTTCGTACTCACCCCCGATCATTTACTGACGATCTGCCTTACTGTTCTCTCGATGCTAATGACGCTCAGATCCCCAGAAATGTATATTCTTGTTTCGTTGCTTCGGTACCCCTCCTGACCTTCTCTTCACAGACATCAAGTTGTCTGCGGAAGCAGGGAAATACAACTGAGAGATTTCTATCGACTTGGATAGAGATCTGTGTTCAATGTTGTGCTACTACTAACCTGTATATTTGGTGTGTGCAACTGTTTCAATGTATACATATATCATGACTTGGACTGTTTGTTGAATATTATCTCCCAGAAATGCAACGATACAAGGCCATAAGAAACGCTTTGACATCGGCCCGTTCCAGATCAATAAATCATGTGACTCAAATCACATCCCCTCCATCCACTCCCTATTCACATGAAGGATACTAATCCTATTCTTCCTGAAATTAACACGGAGATGGTAAAATTGGGAAGTCAAGTTAAGATTGCGAAGAATCTGTGCCGGTATTAGCTTCGCAGGGAGTAGCAAAGGCTGCGAGAGCTTTGTCGCTGTGATGAGCACGGTAAAGAATAACAAACCTTTCGGAAGCGAACAAGATACGTACGCTCTGCCATACGCTCTGTCATAGCAAAATTTTATCTCAATGACGGTGTGCTTGAGCTTCGCGGAAGCGGTGGAAAGTCAGTTGAGAAATATCTATCGATAGAGATCTATTTACCGTGCTCGGCTTTTCAGTTAGCTCCTTAGCTACGTCAATTGACTCCGTCCAAACCAGCTTCATTCTGCCTACCGAATACCGGTCCTAGACGAGATGAACGACGTGGATGTGGTGGACATGAGAGATCGATCGCTCTACTATAACCTCCGTTGTAACGCATTTGGTACCAACTTTCCGCTTTCGATAGGTCAGTCGTCGTTCTTAGCCTCAGGAGGTATTCTAATGCGCCTTGGTGTCGGTTTCACGCGGCGTTCGATATTTCAAAAGAATCATGGTCAAAGAGAAAGAAATCGCGTCTCCGACGTCATCTACACGCGCGGAGGGGTTAGTGAGGCTTTCTACAGCTTTCAAATGCATGAATCGATATTCAGTGACAGTCTGACATTCATTATACTAGCCACCTCTAAGACAGCTTGTCTCTCGATGTATTACGTTCGCCACTCATGTCATTGATCTCATGCTAACACAAGGTAAACAGACACGGTTGGACGTTTATTTTACGCTTTTTTAGGAGATTAATTATTTTAGTTTTCGAGAAATATACTCGTCGCTCATATTATGGATGGTCGCCAGTGTCCAGCAGTGTCGTCGAAGCAGTATATTACAGTGGCAGCGCTTCAGAATGGAACAGGGGTAAAGATGCATCTATCTCTGGCAGATTACCCCATATGGTAAATGTCCACCAAGTACTAGATTTTGGTGGAATGGGCACCTACTTCTTGCTCACAAACTTTTCTGGAGCATAGAGGTGCCTGAAGTGCAAAATCACACATTTTTTCAACCCCCTGTTCCATTCCAAAGCGCCGCCACTGTATGCAAAAAATTCCATGAAGATCATATTGAATGTAATTAATCTCCCGGAATTCGAGGCAAGCCTGGCAAGGAGTAGATCATTTTCAAGAGCCGTCATTCAAGTTGTCGAACTTGTTTTTGAATTGCTGTTTCCTAGTTGTGCCGCCAAGAATCAAAAATCCCGTCCGTCTCCGATTACCGGGCTACAGTACATCTAGGAGCGAAGTTGGATGTAGATGAATGGTCGCGAGTCCACTTTTTCCTGCAATTTGGACGCCCTGATTGTTGTGCCGTCTTAGAAGGACAATGTTGTATGAGAAGCTGGATACAATTCTCGAGTAATTATTTTTGAGGCTCCGAATATGTATTCCTGGAACGCAACGTCTATGATGATCCTGAGAGACAATCAGTCGAATGAATTTACGGTACAATCGAGTTTACCTGGTAAGAGCTGACCGATACACAAGCAAAGTTTTTTCCATCGGTACCAAGGCGGATATACGACAAGCTTCTTGGATGGTTCGATTTCTTCAGATGTCATGAAGTTTGGTCTCAAATTTGACGCTCATTCACGTGCCTATTCATGGCCAATCAATCTCTTCGGAGTCTTGCTGTTTCCGTCGCGTTGATTACATTATGTTCTACCAGTGCCAGTAGTTCAAGGTGATTTACTGTAGGAAGCAAGTAGTAGAGCAAGACGTTTATCGAACCAGAATTGAACGTCACTTGAACAGCATTTCTTCTTCTAATCCCAATTTCAAATTTGGGAGATTTTCTCAGGCGAAAACAACTGCCCTGTTTACCGATAACATCACCTCTCCTCACACCTACAAGGCTCTCATTGATTCCCCCACCAGTCCCGATATCGCAGCTCTTCGAAACGAATCCTAAACAATGCCAACGGTTCGAATATCTTAAGCTGGTTTCATATACAGCTTTGACCTATCCTGAATAGGATTATTCTGTTTGTTGACAGACCCTGTGTGTTCAGTTCTATATTCCCTTCCAACAACCCCAGTACAAAACATTGTCACTTTTTTTTCGCGGTTTTCTTCCTCGGGGGTTTGTTTTTTTTATATTTATTTTTCTTAAAACGCTCATCTACTTCTATTCTGGAGTTTAAAATATTCTTGTGCCTTTCTGTTCTTGGTGATTGATATCTATCTTCAAGATGCCATGCTGGTCATGAAGTTCGATTCAGCGCCATGTCGACTCAGGGTTGGCGTGCGTAGTGATAAGGCCAGACTGCTACTAGTTCATAAATATTAATATATGTGAGTATATGTTGGATCCTTTTGCGAAGAGGTTGGCTGAGACTTTATGTTCCTGTATGGTGGGCAATATGTATATTTAATATGTACACGCAGAGACTAATACTGTATCATACATGCTGGCGAATTTTATAAGTGAGCGTGTGGTGGTTAAACTGGAAGAGACTATAATTATCATCGATGGCAGGGTGTTGGAGATCGAAAGTAACGAGTCATTTTGTGCAGCTAGTTTGCGGGTCTGAGTTTGTCTTATTGATGTTCAATCTATGTTGAGTTTGATCGATTTGACACGCATACTCGCCAGGGGTCTTATCTGACTTTCCACTGAATACTCAACTTCTGTATACGTTAAGGCATTGGAGGGAATTTCATTTTTTGTTTTCGAATGTTTATGAGAACAGGCGGCCCATTCGTGCGTTGATCCTGTATTATATTCATTAAGTCTTAGGCGGCTTTGGGTCAACCCCACAACTCCGGGGTGTTGTCCCAACAGGGTGCCTGTGAAACAAATGATCCATTCTTCAAGCCCTGTTTGGTTCAATTCTATGAGTGATCTAGTCTCACTGATGTATCTTTGTTCAAACTTCAGGATGGAACTATAGTATAGGTAATCACGTTTCCAGATTACATCACTTCGGCTCATTGACACGATCTTGACTATCGTTTAATAAATGTTTCTCCAAGGAGCTTATTCACGTTCACCAGAATGATTACCACTATAACTACCATTATTTTTTAAATTATAGGCCTAATATATAGTTCCAAGCAGTCAATAGAGTGGTCAAATGTGGAACATAAGGTGTAACTATTGCATACCACAATGCATTTATTTGCAATAGAATCACTGAAAATACATTCGATCTCGAAGGTATCTGGTACACCCCAGACCCCCAGATTGGTCCAGACACGCGTCAAGCCCAAAAAATAAGCGACATAAGCGGTAATTGTAGAGAGCATTTTGCGAGCGAACTGAGACTAGCGACGTACTAATAATTATCAACATTCTCCTCTGATATCTGGAAACTCATTTTTATAATTGGTTATTGTCATGATATTTTAAATATTGATAGAGCGTGAGTGTATAAGGCTTCCATTTTCTTTAAAGCAAATAACAATATTTAATGTCGCTAGGAGGGTTGATCAGTGGTGAGAGAGAAGGTACGGGGGCGATGGGTATATGTAGCGATGTAGGGCGAGAGGCCTGAGGTTAGTCTCGCTCTCAACCGTCCTTGACCTCAAGTTCAAACCGATGTCTTAGGTATAGGTTTTGCATCCAAATTTAGGAGGGATTCTGGGGGGAATTCCTGCATCAATGAGTAATTTTATTGTATTCATTGTCGTCCGATGCCTATCTGTCGATCACTCTCCACCCGACTCATAACGATGTCCATAGAGTAGTCAGATGTTCCGGGGCCGCGGAGGAGTATACGTTCCGAACTATGTAAAGAGGCAATTACTAACCACCGACGTTTTGTCCTGACGTCGCATTGGCAGTGGATAGTAGGAGGGGGTGGAGGGGGGGGGGGGAGTTTGGGGGGAGGGAGGGGGGGGGAGTGTGGGTGGGGGGGCTTGCAGACGCCGTTGTATTTAGCCAATAGCCTAGAATGATACCGCGCCTCGTGAGGCAGTGAACGAGGATTACTGGCATTGATCAGGGGTGAGTACAAAAAAGGTCACAATCGTCCATTGTGACTAATGCGTGATGATCTACTTCTTATTTTTCCGTTATCTTTTACCTATGTGCGATGTGAAAAGATGTGTATTATTTTCATGTCTATTCCCAGGTTTTCTATCCTTACATTAAGACTAAATGTTATAGCATTTATTTTGGTGGCAGTGATATGAGGTGTACAGGTCTTCTTGCATTACACCTTCTGCTAGTTGATTATTGCAGCTCTTGCTCGAGAACCGTCGTGACTGAGACCGATCGGAGCTCAGAAGGTTCAGCACACACGGCGTCAATCTAAAAATCCTTATTCCGGTACTGTATTTATCAGGCATGTCTGATAACACAGTAGATAGAGAATACGACAGGTGGTACAGTTATTAAGGATAAGAGGGCAAGTAAACGGAATTTTTTACTCCGAAGTTGTTGACTTATATACTCGTCGAAGTAGCCGGATCAGAACATACGTCAAAGGTTTTCTTTCCGAGTCGTAACATTTCATTTCTTGGCAGAGATATTATCCAACCAACATGGTGCTCAAATCACGATATATACAGTCGGGGAGTACTCACACGACACAGGGATCCGAATTCACGAGCACTAATGGCCCATGGCGATTCGCACAGCTAAATCGTCAGAGCGAGAGCGACTATAGGCATTTGATCGCTACAGTTGCATCGCGAGAGTTTATGGAAGACTCAGAATTTTGATTTGTAGCCGCTCGCATATTAATCGAGGGGGCTCAATAGGAGGTAGAATACCTATGTTGACGTTATCAATCTCAGAGGAAATGAAGAGCAATAATGAGGAATTTGCATCAGATTCAATAAAACACCTGTATTTATTACGAGGATATTGAAGCATAATCATATAACCGGGTGGCTGTATTATTCCTGACAGCTAGACCAGCTTGGGACAGAGCTATGAGTAGGTATTAAGTTAATAGGTGGTAAGGTCAGACGGGTGACGCGTGCTTAGCCTAGTAAATTTTTTGTTTTACTTTTATACTAGCATTCCGCTACACGCCATAAATTGAGACGTGATGAGGGCTTCACAGAAGTACGCGACAGTCTAATCTGGATTCAAGTCTAGACGATAAAGATAAAATTAAATTGGAACGTAAAGAGAGAGGCAAGTGCAAAGCCGAATTGGTTAAGAGTAAGTGCAGATCCACATGGCGGCGGAAGCGTAAGAATGAGCGAGGTCTCATGGGTAAATACGGTGTTCTATTGCATAGAGCACTACTGATATCATTAAGTTCGTTGAGAGCCAGTGTTATTTCGCAAACAAATAATATAGCACAGCGTCCGCCCGCCTTTGCGGGGAGTAAGTAAGAAGTAGCAAACTGGCGAGAGTTTAAGTAACCCAAAGGCTAGAAAACTTTATATAGGGCGGTTAGAAAATGCGAGTAGTTGAACTGCATGATGATGAAGTAGAGAGAGCTGAGTAGTAGACTGATGTAGTTGAACTGACCGGTTGTTATGAGTAAGTAGATACTTTGAAACTGGTGTTTCATCCAACATATCGGAGATAGAAGAATCCTCAATTCTGGAGGATATTATATGGACAACCTTATGGATATTAGCAATTTTATTTAGATTTGTAATTATATCTTTTCCCTAGGACAGCAAATATAACGCTAGTTTGCAGAAGGATAATTTTAACTCCCACTCTATATTGCAATTTAAGTACAGTCGGACGTCTTTTGTCATGCATACAAAGTAGCGTTTATGTCAACGCTATTATCCATAACAAACACAATCACGTTTTTATTATAAAGAATATTATATTCACTACTATTTATACTAAACAACATTCCCTACAGTTAACTATCAGAGAAAGTGTTTTGTTTCTGCACTCTCCTTAACATGAAGATTAAAGAGACGACACAACAATAATAAGTTTTATGTCGATGAATACTGACGAAGAATTGAAGTGGACGCTCTTGTGATTTATACCATTCATATT
>ML769395.1:188986-395238 GCA_009733575.1 Gymnopus androsaceus JB14 | reverse complement strand
AGCGCCGCAATTTGGGGGCTCAAAGAGTAACAGGGACGCAACCGATGGAAATGAGAGTGCCTAATGAGGATGCATCAGAATCAAAACACTGGTATTCGAGGAGATTGAGGCATAATCATACCGTGGCTGTTATCCTGACAGCAGACAGCTTGGGCAGAGCTATGAGAGGATAAGTATGTAGTCAGACGCGTGCATGCCTAGTAAACTTACCAGCTTCCGCTACCAACGCCAATGACGGTGATGGGGTCACAAGTTAGACCGACATCAACGGTCAAGTCTTGAAGAACGATGCCAAGAAGGGCAAGCACCTTGCGGCGGAGCGGAAGAGGCGGGCTCAACGGTGTTGCAGCACTGAACAGGGCCAGTGCTGCAGGAGCTAGCTGGCTCGCCGCCGCGGGGGAAGGTAGGAGTAGCAACTGCGAGAGTAGCGAGAACGGCGGTGACAAATGCGAGTTTGAACTGCATGATGATGAAGTAGAGAGAGCTGAGTAGAGAGCTGAGTAGTTGAACGACGGTTGTTAGTTTGTATCTCCTCTTTTTCAAACCTGAGCTCAACTGCGATGCTGTAGCGGAAAATTGCCTATAGTAGTTTGTTGAGAGCTGTGGCGATCTCCATGGGCCATTAATCAGTAATTCGGATCAGTGTATACATTATATCGTGATTTTGACTGTTTGTTGGATAATATCTCTCCAAGAAATGAAATGTAACGACTCGTAAAAAAACGCTTTGACTATGTTCGACCGGCTACTTCGAGTAAGCAACACTCCGGAGTAAAAAATTCCGTCTGCCCTTCCATCCGGACTTATCGACCATGCCTAATCCCACCGGAAGGGGTTTTTGAGCCGGTGATTGTTGACCTCGAGACCGATCGGTCAGTCACGAAGGCTTTTGACAAGGTCGGCATTAACTAGCAAGGGTTGCAAGAGCTTTCTTATCACTGCAATGAACATAGTCAAGAAGAGAAAACCTGGGAATAGACATGAGATACGTACACCTTCCATGCCAATAAAAGAAGGAAAAAAAGAGTACCGCATTATCACAATGACGATGTGCTTGATCCTTGTACTCACCCCCGATCATGCCCAGTAATCCTCGATGCCTCCGAGGCGCGACATCAGCACTGCTAACAACGCGTCTGCATTCAAACTTGCATGGGAGTCCAGGGACAAAAGTCGGTGGTTATAATTGCCTTTTCAAGTTCGGAAACGTATACCCCGGGCCCGGAACCATCTGACTACTATGGACATGTTTGAGTCGGGTTGAGAGTGAGGGCCAAATAATTAGAACCTAAAGGACAGCACTACGTAGGTAGTTGAATATAATGAGCATGATCGACGAGGACGGAATGTACATACTCATCGATGCAGAATTCCCCCCAGAATCCCTCCTAAATTTGATGCAACCTATACCTAAGACATCGGTTTTGAAGGTCTTGAGGTCAGGACGCTGAGAGCGAGAACAGCCTCCGCCTCCACTTCTACCACGCCCCGTACCTTCTCCTCCACGTTCACCCTCCTGCGGCTACATTTGTTTGCTAAAGCATGGAAGCTACCTCCGCCTCGAGTTCCAGTTCAGAGATGTGTATTTTGTCGTCGCAGTCTCAGTCGACGAAAATGTTCAAATTACCGCTTATGTCGCTTATTTTTGGGGCTTGACGCGTGTCTGAGACCAATCTGGGGTCTGGGGTGTACTAGATACATTCGAGATCGAATGTATTTCAGTGATTCTATTGCAAAAAATGCAGTTGTGGTATGCAACTAGTACACCTCTATGTCCACATTTTGACCCTCATATTGACCCTCATATTGACTGCTTGGCTTATATAGGCCCTTTATCTTATGGTGTTATAGTGGTAATCATTCTGGTGAACGTGAATAAGCTGCCTTTGGAGGAAACATTTTTATTACGATAGTCAGATCTGTGTCAATGAGCCGAGTGATGTAATTCTGGAAGAGTGATTACCTATACTTATTCCATCCTGAAGTTTGAACAAGATAATCAGTGAGACAGCTTCACTCTAGATTGAAACCGACGGCTTGCAGATGGTCAAAGCTGTATATGAAACCAGCTTAGAGATATTCGAACCGTTGGCATTGTTTAGGATTCGTTTCGAAGAGGCTGCGATATCGGGACTGGTGGGGAATCAATGAGAGCCTTGTAGGTGTGAGGAGAGGTGATGTTATCGGTAAACAGGGCAGTTGTTTTCGCCTGAGAAATCTCCCAAATTTGAAGATTGGGATTAGAAGGACAGCTGCTTCAGTGACGTTCAATTCTGGTTCGATAACGTCTTGCTTCCTACTTTGCTTCCTACAGTAAATCACCTTGAACTACTGGCACTGGTAGAACATAATGTAATCAACGCGACGGAAACAGCAAGACTCGAGAGATTGATTGGCCATGAATAGGCACGTGAATGAGCGTCAAATTTGAACCCAAACTCTCATGACATCTGAAGAATCGAAACCATCCAAGAAGCTTGTCGTATTCCGCCTTGGTACCGATGGAAAAGACTTTGCTTGTGTATCGGTCAGCTCTTACCAGGTAAACTCGAGTTGTACCGTAAATTCATTCGACTGATTGTCTCTCAGGATGCTATAGACGTTGCGTTCCAGGAATACTATTCGGAGCTCAAAAATATTACTCGAGATTGTATCCAGCTTCTCATCAACATTGTCCTTCTAGACGGCACAAAACAGGTCGCGTGCTTGACAGAAAGTGGACTCGCCGACGCACTGGATTAGTTCCAGGCAATGAAACTTGTAACCGTGGAGATTGGACCTCGGAGAGCGATGATAACTAAGGAAGCAATAAGGTTGCTTGATTGATGGTACAGAGAGACGAGACTGACGACTGGTGTGTAATATTGTCGAAGACTTTCTCAGCTGATTTTCCACTCATAGAAATTTTTCTTTTCGTTTTATACGCCTGTATTATCTTTTATAACGCTGCTGTACCCGATTACACTCAAGAGCCTCTATATATCACGGTGAAAAGACTCCCTTTTCAAAATCCATCCGAACATTCAGCCTTGAACAAATACCTAACGTTCCTAACGTTTTCTACGCCAGCGATTGTTTTTCTTCTTCGTTTCAATCTTAGATATTGGATCATATCTCCTCTTATTTGTTCACCCACCCAATTACGCTACCGCTTCGCTGTCCTTCTCTTATGCCTGCTCATGCCCATCTAACTTCTGTTCCTCACGCTATGGTTTCCTCTTCCTCCTGGCGCCCTTCCGCTTTTCATGCTGCTATATATCCCAATACTCCTCGGAATCCCTTCTTCTCTCCTTCTCTCGCTGTCTTTTCTTCCGACATTGCCGGGATCCTTAGCCTTCTTAGCATCGTCCTTCAAGACTTGAACGTTGTTTCCGGTCTTACTTGTAACCCCATCGCCGTCATCAGTAGTTCTGGAGGCAGCTGGTAAGTTTTAGAAATGCATCCGTCAGACTACATACTCATTCTCTCCTTGCTCTACCCAAGCTGCCTACTGTGAAGACAACAACCACAGTCTTTTTGAATACTAGTGTCTTGATTTTCTTGTCTCCCTCACCCCACTAGGAATTATCTCCATTGGCTGCGTCCCTGTTACTCTTCGAGCACCTGATATTGCATCCGCTCAACCCCGAGCTCAGATTCGATCTGTAGCGGGAAATTGCCTATACTTAGTGGGTTGTTGAGAGCTGTGGCGATCGGTCAATAGTAATTTGGATCAGTATATAACGGAATTTCATAATTTGGATTCTTTGTTAGATATCACTGCCTCTCGAAAACTCCATGAAATGAAATATAATGATACAATACCGATTTCTCCTCGTAGAGTCGTAAGAAACGCTTTGACCAGGATCAATCAATCATGTGACTTTCTCCGGAGCAAAATATTTAAGTCTTCACCAAAACCACATCCGGACCTTCATCCATTGCCCATTACCATGCAGTTCTCTCAACATATGGTTGCTAATCTCAGCAACGAGATTCGATCGGACAGTCAAGTCAAGATCGCGAAGGGTTTTGGCAAGGTCGGTATTAGTTTCGCAGGGAGTAGGGTTGTAAGAGTTTATCTCACTGTAAATTGACAAACTCGGTAAAATAGAGCAAAAGATGGAAGAGAGGTGAGGTACGTACCTGACTCTGTTAGTGTCATGGCTATAGAATAGGGAGAAAATGCATAATGCATTGTCAATAATCGCAATGACGGTGTGCTTGAACTTCGTACTCACCCCCGATCATTTACTGACGATCTGCCTTACTGTTCTCTCGATGCTATGACGCTCAGATCCCCAGAAATGTATGTTCTTGTTTCGTTGCTTCGGTACCCTCCTGACCTTCTCTTCACAGACATCAAGTTGTCTGCGGAAGCAGTGAAAATACAACTGAGAGATTTCTATCGACTTGGATAGAGATCTGTGTTCAATGTTGTGCTACTACTAACCTGTATATTTGGGTGTGTGCAACTGTTTTCTCCAGGGTGAAGTATACCTTCTGTATTCTGATAACGACGCGTTTCACCGATCGTCATTCATGATGCATGACATGCATCTGCTCTTTCTCTTTCTCTTCAAGCGTTTTCGACTTTTCATTCAGTTTCTTAGCTATGTCAATTGACTCCATCTGAACCATCTTCACGTTGCCTACAAACTGCCGGTTCTAGGCAATCGAACAAGGAGATGAACTTGGGAGAACAATGAACTGGACGTGGATGTGATGGGCATGAGAGATCGATGCGTTGTATAACCTCCGTTCTAACGCGATTGGTATTGTTCTCAATCTCAGCAGGCCTGCACTTATTTCAATGGCCTTGATGTTGGTCATCTGCAGCGCTCGACACGTCTCGTTATTTCAAAAGAATGAAGAACAGATATGTAGAAAGAAATCGCGCCTCCGACGTCATACACGCGCCAGATGGGTTTAATAAGGCTTTCTACAGCTTGTCCGCGTCACTAGCTCGGAAGACAGTCGTTTCGACAGATCACGGGTGCATTCGTTCGCCACTCATTGACATTCCATTGATCTCATGCAATCACAAGGTAAACAGACACAGTTGGACGCAAGTTGGACGTTTACGTTTACGCTTTTTTTGGGGGGGAGATTGACTATTTTTAATTTAGACTTCCAGAATTATATTCTTCGTTCTTACCATAGATGCATTGTTGCCAGTGTCTTCGAAGCACAAGGTGCTAAGCATTCCAAATTCCATGAAGCTCATATTGAATGAAATCAATCTCCCGGAATTCGAGGCAAGCGTGGCAAGGAGTAGATCATTTTCTCCAGATCTCTTAAGAGCCGCATAGTCACACAGTTCCCGTCATTCAAGTTGTCGAACTCGCTTTTCAATTGCTTTTTCTTAATTATGCCGCCAAGAATCAAAAAATTCCGTCTATGTCTCCGATGCTTCATTCCCGAGCTACATCCAGGAACGAAGTTGGATGTAGATAAATGGTTTAAATTTACAAGAGCTCCACTTCAATATTGATTTTGTTTGTCTGTCGCTCCACTTGAACAGGATTCTTCTGAGATTGACGATGCAGCATTCATTCTGAGGTCAGGCTTGAGTCTGCAGCCCGCCACAATGCCTTAGTTAGCGTGGGATACTCCTTGATATTCTCGACTAGAAAAAGGTATAAAAGGTTCTCAAAATCGATAGGATTCTTCACTCGAACAACCAAAAACCGTCGTTCAAGTAATCAGCTCTATACTCAGCTCTCTCTACTTCATCATGCAGTTCAAACTCGCCTTTGTCTCCGCCGCTCTCGCTACTCTCGCAGTCGCCACCCCTGCCTTCCCCCGCGGTGGCAGTGGAGGTGAACCAGCCAGCTCCTGCAGCACTGGCCCCGTTCAGTGCTGTAACACTGTTACATCCGCCTCTAACCCTGCCGCTAGCTACGCTCCTGGGCCTTCTTGGCATCGTTCTTCAAGACTTGACCGTTGGTGTCGGTCTTACTTGTGACCCCATCACCTGTCATTGGTGCTGGTAGCGGTAGCTGGTAAGTTTTCTAGGCATGCACGCGTCTGACTACATACTTATCCTTTCATAGCTCTGCCCAAGCCGTCTGCTGTCAGGACAACAGCCACGGTATGATCATGCCTCGATCTCTTCAAATTCCAGTGTCTTGATTCTGACGCTTGTCGTTTTGTTCTTAGGTGGACTCATTTCCATTGGTTGCGTCCCTGTTACTCTTTGAGCACCCGAAATTGCGGCGGCTCAACCCCGAGTTCAACTGCAATGCATGTAGCGGGAAATTGCCTATAGTAGTTTGTTGAGATCTGTGGGGATCTTCGTGGGCTGTTAGTAGTATCCGTGATTCGGAATGTTTGTTGCGCATAATATCTCTCCAAGAAATGAAATGTAACGACTCGTAAGAAACGCTTTGACCAAGTTCGACCGATCAGCCCGGTTACTTCGAGTAAACAACACTCTCCAGAGTAAAGAATTCCGTCTGCCCTTCCACCCACATCCGGACTTTCGTCCATGCCTAATACCACTGGAAGGGATTTTCGAGTCGGTGATTGTTGACCTCGACACCGATCGGGTAGTCACGAATTTGGCAAGGTCGGCATTGACTAGTAAGAGCTGCAAGAGCTTCCTTATCACTGCGCTGAGCATAGTCAAGAAGAGGAAACCTGAGAATAGACATGAAGTACGTACACCTTCTATGCCATATAAAGAAAAGAAAAAAAAGTACTGCATTATCACAATGACGATGTACTTGATCTTCGTACCCACCCCCGATCATGCCCAGTAATCCTCAATGCCTCCAATTTTGGGCGGAACACCACCACTGCTAACAACGCGTCTTTATTTAAACTTGCATGGGAGTCCAGAGACAAAAGTCGGTGTCTATAATTGCCTTTTTAGAAACGTACGAACCATCTGACTACTATGGAGATGTTTGAGTCGGGTTGAGAGGGAGGGCCAAATAATCAGAACCTAAAGGACAGCACTACGTAGGTAGTTGAATCAAATGAGCATGATCGACGAGGACGGAATGTACACACTCATCGATGCAGAAATTCCTCCCAGAATCCCTCCCAAATTTGATGCGATTTCTACCTAAGACATCGGTATTGAAGGTCTTGAGGTCAGGAAGCCGAGAGCGAGAACAGCCTTCGTCTCCACTTCTGCCATGCCCTGTACCTTCCCCTCCACGTCCACGACTACCTCCTCCACGTTCACCCTCCTGCGGCCACATTTGCTTGCTGAAGCATGGAAGCTACCCTCCACCCCAAATTTCTGTTCAGAGAGATGCGTATGTTGTCGTCATGCAGTCTCAGCCGGCGACTTACGTCGCTTATTCAAGTTGGGGTTTGACGCGTCTGGGACCAATCTTGACTGCTTAGTTTATATAGGCGCTTTATCCTATGGTGTTAATCATTCTGGTGAACGTGAAGAAGTTGCCTTTGGAGGAGACATTTTATTATGATTTATGATGCTCCGAGTCCTATGAGTCGAAAGATGATGTTGAACTCGATTTCGTTCATTGACGCGGATGTGATTTAGAACTGTATTGGAAGAGCGATTATCCGTAATCATAAGTATTCATCCTGAAGTTTGAGCAAGATATCAGTAGATACCTTGACTCTAGATTGAAACCGACGGCTTGCAGACGGTCAAAGCTGAATATACGAAACCAGTTTAGGGATAATCGAACTCGTTGGCATTCTTCTAGCTTCGAACAAGTTAACGATATCGTTTCAAATCTTGTAGAAACTGATGAGGGCGTCAATGAGAGCCTTGTAGGTGTGGAGAGCGGTGTAAACAGGGCAGTTGTTCTCGCCTGAGCAATCTCCCTAAATTTGAAGATAGGGATTGAAAGGACAGCTTCTTCAGTGGCGTTCAATTCCTGATTCGATAACGTCCTGTTGTTTTCGTCTCGTTTATTCAATTTATGTTCGCGACCGGTGCCAGTAGTTCAAGGTGATTTACTATACATAGGAAGCAAGGCAGTGAGGATTTTCAAACAAGCAACAGGCGCCTGCACATGGGCGTCAAATCACTATCCGAACCCAAACTCTCATGACATCCGCATCTGAAGAATCGAAACCAGCCAAGAAGCTTGTCGTATTCCGCCTTGGTACCGATGGAAAAGATCTCGCTTGTGTATCGGTCAGCTCTTACCAGGTACACTCGAGTTGTACCGTAAATTCATTCGACTGATTGTCTCTCAGGATGCTATAGACGTTGCTTTCCAGGAATACTATTCGGAGCTCAAAAATATTACTCGAGATCGTATCCAGCTTCTCATCAACATTGTCCTTCTAGACGGCACAAAGCAGGTCGCGCGTTTGACAGAAAGTGGATTTGCCGACGCGCTGGATCAGTTCCAGGCAATGAAACTTGTAACCGTGGAGATTGGACCTCGGACTCGGAGAGCGCCGCCCGCCTACGATGATAACTAGGGAAGCAGTAGAGGTGTGTAAGGATTGCTGAAAACTTTCTCGGCTGATTTTCCACTCATAGAACGACTTTCACTTTAACTGCCATGCATTATATCTTGTTGTATCAATGATGACTCAAAGAGCCTTTATATGCCATGATTCTCCCCTCCTCGAAATCTATCCTAACATTCGGCCTTGAACAAATATAAATCAACGCCCAACGCTTTCTACGCGGGCCAGCGACTGTCTTCCTCTCCCGACAGCCTTCGTTTCAATCTTAAAAATTGGATCCTATCTCCTTGACCATCCGATTCTACTGCTTCACTGTCTTTCTCCTATGCCTGCTCAATGCCTATCCATCTTCCCTTTCTCACACGATGGCTTCCTCATCCTCTTGGCGCCCTTCTGCTTCTCGTACTGCTATATACCAGATACTCCTCGAAATCCCTTCTTCCTTCCTCCCCGCCATAGCACTGGGAGAATTGACTGGGTTGGGCATGGGAGGATCTGTGTGGTTTGGCTTCGGTGCTCGGCGCCTTGTACCGCAAAGATAATTTCCGGTTCACGAGCGATCTACTTCTGCTTGTTGTGACAATCTTTCTTTCAAGCTTTCACCGTATCGTCAACGTGTACAACGATGGTATAATTCTGACCAGCGCAAAGAGGACGAGGAGTTTGGTCGAGCTGGCAGCGAAGTGTCACATTGAAGCAGTTAGAAACCGCGGTATGAGTCCTTTAGGTAGGTGTACCTGTTTTATTTTTCGTCGGTTATTGGGCTCAACAGACCCGTAGTCTGTATCTTCGCTTGCGCTCATTCAAATTCAAGATCGTGAGGAGCATATCAGGAACTCGCGTGCAAAGTCGAACGAAATCAAAACTTCAAGGCTCAAGCTTCCAAGCTAGATCTCTATCGCACAACTTGGTACTGTACAATTTATGGTACGAGTAAATATTTATACATCATTACATTGATTATCCCATTCCCCAAGGGTCGACAAGCGAGTACATGCATATCCCAGGCAGCAAATGTTGACGCGCTTGCTAATTGTCAGAAAAGCGCGCATCGTTAGTTAGTAATGGTCTGTTGTTGCAAAGTATGAAACTTACACGAATACCCTGTCCGTCAACGCGACGTCTGCATACAATCTGCATATCTTCAATGATGACCAGGGGGCATCGCTCCCATAGCCCCTGTTGCAACTTGCCCTATTGCCAAATTCACCGCGTTAATGGGCTTCGATCCAGCACCATCGGTACTAACACGGGTCCTAGTAGTACCCACACTAGAGACAGATCCTCGATGTTTGCGAGGAGAACCAATACTATCGGTGGAAATGTGTTTGGTGTCAGCAGTAACGAAGCTTTTAGCAGTTTGGAAAGACTCGATAGAGCCAGTTTCGCTTTTGTCTTTAGCTGCTGCTTTGTAGTCCTGGTGGCTCGGCACCTGAAGAAAGCTGTTACTGGACTGAGATGTGGATGACTTATGGAGAGTTGACTTCACTGGAGACTCCTTGTCTTTATCCTCGGGAGACTTCACTGGAGGCTCCTTGTCTTTATCCTCGGGAGACTTCACTGGAGGCTCCTTGTCTTTATCTTCGGGAGACTTCACTGAAGACTCCTTCGAGCTAGATGTCTTCTCTGGAGACTCCTTCGAGCTGGAAGCCTTCCCCGCCTTCTCCGAGCTGCCATGGGAAGAATTTGTCTCCTTAAGTTCTTCTTCATCATCAGAAGGAAAATCTGTCTGGGTTCCTGCATCCTTCCTCTCTGGTTCTTTGGACGTTTCCTCGAGGGACGTCCGGGATTTCTCGGAAGCGGTAGGCGTCGTCTGGATGCCTTGATGAATGACTCCTTCTCGGTGCGGCGGCTCCTTGGGCGGTTTATGAGAGACTTCTTCGGTGTGGGAGGTCTCTTGGACTTTAGACGAAGTCCCTTTGCCTCCCTTGCTGAATATCTTGGGCTTACTAATGGCAGCTGTTACTTTACTCGTTTTTTCTTTAGCTTTTTGTACCAATTTCTGCAATTTCTGTGACGCGCGCGCTTCCACATATGAACTAGGAGCAGAGTAGCGAACACTAGCGTGTAGAATAGAGCCAAATACACATGAGGAGAGATATATAGAAACGGGCATGATGAATACTCACTCAATGGGTACTGACGATGGTGATAGAGTGTGTGGAATCGCAGCCGCGTAGGAGTGTAGTGTTAACGAGGCGAGGGCGGTAAAAAGAATGATGGATGCAGCGGTGGTAGGGCACTTCATTATCTATGGCTCGATCGACTAAGCCCGCGTCCAATATGAGTCGAGGGATGAGGGAGGGATGATAGAGGATAAGAAGATGGCCTATGAGTGAGGTGCTTTAGCGTCGGTCCCTACTTGGGTTCGCGTTTGCAAGACCTGCTTGCAACAAGACGAGACCAGCTCGTAAAGGGAAAAGAAGAGATAAACTCTAATCGATACTTGTTTTATGCGATAGGGAAAATGAGATTTGCAATTTGCAATCGCTATTGCCGCCATCAAGGAGGACGTATGCACCCTCAAAATTGGCACAAAAAAAGGAATAAAAGTAAATACCTAGTTGTTAATTCGAAGCTTTATACAGCTCTTCGCCTTTGGTAATCTGCGTCTTGGGTATTTTGTTGAACATGGTGTATAATGCGTACCCAACAGAAACTAACTTGAGAAGAATCGCTATGCTGAGGTGGCGAGGCGATGTCCAGCATGCAGGGCGGGCCCCGTGCTCCACATACCTCACTTTCTCGATTTCATTTGAAGGCAAGCTATTTATAATAAAATTTACTTACAGAGCTCTCAGCTTCGCCTCGTCGTACCAATCATCAGCTTTCTATCTTGAAATCGGGCTGACGTACTTCTGCAAGGTTAAATACTGTTAAATAGCAAATGCTAGACATAGTAAAATTCAGATGTAGAGGTTCCCAATAATCCTCTTGTATCTATTTATTTATTTTGGCTAAGTCCAAATGCATGAAACTCTGGGTAGCACGATACAGCTTTGAGGAGAGGAGCGTGCGCTAGTCCTATATGATAAAGACCAAGTGAACATTTCTAGCAGAACAGCAGATAGTCTCAGGATTCACTGGAGAAGGGGAGAGTATGCACGGTCTTATATGCACTTGTAGCAGAACAGCAGATAATATCAGGATTCATTCAAGTAATAAGTAGAAGCAGGACAGGCCGGCGCTTACTAACGAGGCTTAGCGCCCTAAAAGAAAATCCCGAAAGCGCACTGACGCTACACTCACCCTTCCACTTTCTGCTGCGCTTGCGACGTGCTGTAGTTTATATCCGTCCGATCTATCTTGGTATCTATGAGTATTATAATTATGGAGCTCGCTGGGTCCAGCTCCGCTCTCTTAACTTCGCCCATGAACCGACAGTCGACCATTTACCAGCGTCTTGAAGCTGTCACCGATCTCTCAAAGTCATCTAGGGTCTCCTCCGATGTCCTGGTGGCATGTATTCGAACACAAATGTTGGAACTTCAGCCTTAGTCGCCTTAAATCCTCACAAATTCGTCGCATCCAACGCAGACGATGTTTTCCAGAAATATGCCGCAGAATATCGAAAAACTAGCTTTCCCAAAGAGCTACTGCCACCACATATCTTGCAGCTGGCAAATAACGTCTATTACCACATGAAAAGGACAACGCAGGACCAGAGTATTATTTTTAGGTAAGTTGTTCCATATTCCCTTTCCAAGCGTTTTCTCTAAGACTATTTCAGTGGTGAAATAGCCTCTGGCAAATCCGAGTCCAGGCGATTAGCAATAAAATCCATCCTTGAACTTTCCGTGTCTAGCCTTGGTAAAAAGGGCTCGAAACTCGCAAACTAGCTCCCTGCCGCCGCATATGTCCTTGAATCGTTCAGTAACGCCTAGACACTCTTCAATCCGAATGCGTCTCGCTTTGGAAAGTATACCGAGCTAAATTTCAGTGAGCGAGGCCGATTGACAGGTCGCAAGACTCGAGTACCACCTCGAACATAACCGAGTTGTTGGTGCCCCTAGCGGCGAGAGAAATTTCACATATTCTATAATCTCGTCGCCGGTGCGTCTCCTGAGGAGAAACAGCATCTTCATCTCACTGAAAAGACTGTCTATCGACGGTCAGCGGAATGACATACCGAGACCCGGGCGGAAGGATGATGGTTCTCAAGATCGCTCTACAGACCATTGGTCTTTCAAAGAGGCACGTTGCACAGACCTGTCAGCTTCTCGCTGCCATCCTCCACCTTGGAAACCTCGACTTTATTATCGATCGCAACCGGGATGAAGACGCTGCCGTCGTGCGTAATACCGATGTTTGCGCATTCGTTGCAGACTTTCTTGGAGTCCATCCCAGTCACCTAGAGCAATCATTGGCGTGCCACTCAAAGATGGTGAAGAAGGAAATGTGCACCATCTTCCTGGATCCAGAGGGTGCTTCGGAAAACCGAGACGAGCTTGCTAAGGCTCTCTACTCTCTTCTATTCTCTTGGCTCAACGAACATATCAACCAGCGGTTGTGCAAGAATGAACTTTCTACATTTATTTGTCTCTTTGACCTCCCCGGTCCTCAGAATATGACTTCCCAGTCCCCACTCCCTCGACCAATTCTGCATCAACTTTGCCAACGAAAGGCTTCATCACTGGACTCAGAGACGTCTTTTCGATTCCCATATTCACGAATACGGAATTGAGGGTATCTCTCACTTTCAAGTTGTTCTTGCCGTGCAGTACTTCGACAACACAGAGTGTCTCCGGTTCCTCCAGAACAAGCCTGGTGGTCTTACTCACATCATGGACGATCAGGCTAGTCTTCACCCGAAGAAGACCAATCTTACAATGGTTGAGGCATTCCAGAAGCGTTGACCATTCGTCTTTCAATGCTGGAACCATTGATCGCTCGGGCTTCCCTACGTTTACCGTCATCCACTTTAACGGTGTAGTCACCTACTCCTCCGAAAAGTTCATCGAGCGGAACCAGGCAGCGCTGAATTCGGATTTCGTCAATCTCTTGCGAGGTGTTGAGGGCATAGAGGACACTGGTTCTAAAAATCCCTTCGTAAAGGGTCTTTTTGGCGAGAAACAGATCGCTACAATGGTTCACCCTCGAAACGAGATAACTATCATCGCTGCTCAGCATAAATTGAAGCCCATGCGAGCGCCGTCGACCCGGCGAAAGAGAACCAAACGAACGGCGACCGAGGAAGATGACACTGAAGTTGTAGAGAGCACCTCCGGCTCTGTGGAAACCGTCGCAGACGAATTTCGTCTCGCCTTAGACACGCTCTTCGAAACACTTGATGATACTCAATCTTGGCACGTCTTTGCATCAACCCCAACGACTCACAACTGCCAAGCCAGCTTGAAGGAAGGAGCGTTAAGGGTCAAGTAAGAAGTTTGGGTCTGACGGAGATTGTGACAAGGTATGGGAATGTGTTTGAGGTGAACATGCTACCGGCAGAGTTTTGTGACAGGTATAAAAATGGTCTTGAGGAGGCTGGCGTTACTGGCGTGGATGAGAGGGCGATAGTCGGACACGCAAAGTCGGCCCTTGGGTTGCATGAAAATGATATTGTCCTCGGCCAAAACAAGGTCAGTTCTTCTGTTTCACTACCTCCTATTTCATTCATTCATTTATCTCCCAGGTTTTTCTCTCTCAAGCGACCTTTCATCTCCTTGAAGACCAACTCCGCTCCAGAGATGTCGAGGATCAAGAACGCATCCGTTTCCGACAGGCCGAGGACGCTGGCGATCCTTACGCGCCCTACTCATACCCGAATGCTGAGGGTGAAGCTTCCTGGACTGCCGGGCACAGCGACAACTCGTTGAACCAACAGCTTCCTCTCATCGCCAATACGTCCCCGTTCCAAGTCCACTAATTTGACGGGGAAACCAGTGATATCTTTGACCCCTCCCGTCAGCGAGACCAATCCACATCGCATGTCGGGTCAGAAGTATACGTCCCCTCGAGGAATATGTTCCAGAATGCGGATAAGGCGAACAAAGATATTCTAGCGGGGGGAAATCCAAGAAGGCGAGACCAAGGCGAGACTGCGGAAGTGATTAGGGAGAGTTCGGTACGCTGTAGATGGGTCGGTCTATGTTGGATTCTGACGTGGTGGATCCCAGCTCTATGCTTGACAGGGATCGGTCGGATGAAGCGTCTGGATGTACAGCAGGCGTGGACGAGAAAAGCCATGATCCACGCCGCGATTGATAGATGCCTTGCTGGGCAGGCCTCTTTTTAACGATTGGACTTTATTGACGATTACAATCATCTTGGACATTCTATAATATTTTAGCTCTCGTTACGCAGAGAGATCGTTTTTAAAAAGTTTTAAGGCTGAGTCAGTTGCTTTCACACGCGCTATTTAAGGCTGAGTAAGTACATGAGAACCCGTCTCCCATCTCGCGTTATCATGGCGCGCAATTGCATTGAAGACTCTTACTCAGCCAGGCCCCAGAGGCTATAAAAGAACAGGTTGGATCAGGTACGTCAGTTACTTTCCCTTACCATGGCTTTAGCTGAACCTCTTGTTCTTTACACTGCAAAGGTAGGCCACAGAGATATCATAGTATACGGAATAAGCAGCAATCTAATGCCAGTCCTAGGTCTGCCCTTATGCGCAAAGGGTACATGCTTCCAACTTTTTTTGCTACGATGAGAAAATTGAATGTTAAACTCGCAGGTGGAGTTAGCTCTCGCGGAGACTGGGCTGAAGAAAGATGTAGATTTTGAAAGATACGAGATTGATCTTCAGAACAAGCCTCAATGGTACCAGCCCAAGATCAACCCCGCCAGTAAGGTGTGTAGCAGTGTGCACTAAAACTACTTTCAAGTCGTTACTCATGTTACAAAGGTTCCTGCTATTGCCTACGGAGGCCCCAAAGTCCCTGGGGACCAACCCTCACCTTCGTCCACGAAAATCGCCGAGTCCCTTGTTCTACTTGAGTTCGTTGCGGACCTCTTTCCCGACAGCTCTCTTCTACCCAAGGATCCGGTCCTTCGAGCTCAAACTCGCTTCTTCATTGACGCCTTCTCAACCAAGTTTTCTCCTGTAAGCTTTGCTTTCCAAAGTGGTAAAGATGCCAGCGGCGACGCCCTTTTGTCTGCGATTGAACATGTGCAAGCTCTTTTGGCTCCGAAGGGTTTCGCTATTGGAGATGGTTCTTCTGTTACCATTGCCGATCTTGCCGTTGCTCCCTTCTTTGGCCGGATGGAGATTGTGTTGAAGAACGACTTTGGAGGGTACCCTGAGGGTGAAGGAAAGAAGGTTTGGGAGACCCTGCAAACGGATAGTCGGTTCGAGAGATGGAGGAAATATTGGGCGGATTTGAAAGCAAGAGATTCGTTCAAGGCTACCTTTGATGAGGTTAGTAGAACTCTCTACTTGCGATCATTTACTTTGTTTAATGTTCGCTGATAGGCATACCTCACGGAGAGATTCTCATCCCGATTTGCAAAGGCGCGAGAGGAGCTCAAGGCTAGCACTGCGAAATAGCTCAGAACTAATCTATGACACATCTGCGACATTACTTTCCCTGATCTTCTCCGAAGCTCCATCCATGTGCAACGAAATCTGTGTATATTAGTTTCGAATTTTGATTTCGGATTTATCCAGGAACATGCACGCAAATTTATATGCGAGGAAGTGTACGGTCTCGAGTACCTCAATTCTGTTTCACTAGCTCCTTGTTAGCCTCCACAAACTTCTCTCAGTTTCGTAGTCGAATGAAACCAGCCTTGTCGACCTTACGAGTATTGCAATGGGAGATACCCAGGCCAATGCTTGCTCCTCGACTGCAAAGCATAAGTATATGCTACAGCCATGACTTTGGTGTCAGTGTTAACATCTCGAAGTAATGAAGATGAATGAATTTGCTAATCTTATGGTTGCTTAAGATACATTTTTTCGTGACTTTCGTGTAGTTTCATATATACACAGTCCTTGCTTTACCAAAAAAAGTGAAGATGTGCCGAGAACAGAATTGCATCTTTAGCTGGTGGTTTTAACGATGATATTCAGTGCTTGGACCCGTGGGCTGATTCGAACTTCGAGACCACGGCCAAGAGGCGTTCTTTTAACCATCATCATGGCGTTCAACTATCAAGCCTGTCCTTCATTTTTATCAACTTGTACGGTTTTCTCATTTTACCGTGACTACCTTCGACGTCGTCCAAATTCTGCCAGCCGTCAAAGAGTTTCTTGGACGAGAACGTAGAAGAAATTAATCTTGATGATGTTAAGAGGAAGGAAATGATCGGTGTCTAAGGTACAATGCTGGAAACATAGGATTGTACATGTGGCAAGTCATTAACACTCTGGGTATACGCGGTTCTACCAACTGCTCCCAGTTTTACTCGTTCACTTTTATAATCCACGCAGTTCGGTCTCTTTCCTGAAGGATACGGTCAGAAATGGCTTCGAAAAGTATTCTTACTACCGTTGCAAGCATCTGAACATTGCTGGACCTTCCTCGAAGTTGCCTCGAAGTGCAAACATTGGCGTCTATTTTAGCGCCCACGCTTTGTCTCTTCTTCAATAATCATGAGGTTTACAGGTATGCTCAAACTTCTGTTAAGATTGTACACTAATTTTTCTTGCGTTTTCTAGAAGAGTCATTTGAAATCGTTCCGTCGACATCCGCTGCTAGATTATAATTTATCTAGTGGCCGATTCAAGTATGGCAATCCTCATGCACGATGACATTGCTACGAGCTTATGCCGTCTGCAAAGAGCCTAGTCGATGGCCATTGTCAATGCGGCAGCTTGACCGCCAACTCGAAGAATTTATCTCAAGTTTCACGAATAAAGCTAAGAAGGGACTCGTTAATGGTCACAGCCTATTAATCCTTTCGTACTAGAAGGTCTCAAGCTTCGACAAACGCGACTCATTCAGCACTCTAGTAGCAAAAATGACGTTTTATATTAACACGTTGAAGGTCGGACATGCTGACTAAACCTGCGGGTGTGTCTTGCCCTTATTGCTTACATCTCACCTGCACTCAGGCAGCTAGGCAGACTTTGAGGGTTAGATTTGCATATATACATCAAAGATTTCACTCCAGCTCATCAAGTCTGAGTTTCTTTCTCCGGTGATTAAGGTGAGCTTACACTTCGCGTGGTTAAATTTTGCCAACGTTTTCCCCGGTACTTTCTCGATTCATTCCAGCTGCAAGTTACTGTTATTAACGCATCACTCCCTCCTTCCCGCGGTACCGTGCAGCACGGATAGTCCCATACATCCACTGCCAGCATATTTTGCTCCTGATCAATCGATTTGGCAATGTTCTTTGTTGCCTCATGGCCTTTGCCTGCACTGTGAGTAGGTCGATACAAGGCCTGCAGAAATGAACGTGTGCATTGATGATGAGAGAATGATTGCATCGGTGTATTTTATCCGACGTTGCACTTCTACAACCAGCCTGCTTCACCCCATACCTGAAAACACTTTATATGACCCAATTCGAACGTTGAGGGCGAACGATAGGATTCATGATGTTCTCTACAAGGAACAGTCAAACTGTTCCAGGAATCAAGGTCAGCTCACTCGATCCATAATCCATCGCACTCCTATCGACTGTAGATTTACAATGTAGAGCTTTGGTATGCAGGGGCCAACGAAAGGCGTCTCAGGTGTTCGTGTCTTTAAAGGTCCCACACTCTCTTCCTTCAACCCAAACCCATTCTCCGTGATGTCGGCTCGCTTTGACTCTTTCGATGTTGGTTACCGTCCGAGTCAGGTAGACCTCTCTCAAAGACTCAACGGATCTACAGGGAGTCAACAACAAAACTGGCGAACTCCGGCCAATATTTATCCTCCCCCTCAGCGTCCACCACCGCCGCCATCTCATTCGTATCAGCAAAATCCTACTGCCCAGTTTGGCATACGTAGTAATAATACAGCCTCTACCGCGGCTTCTCGGTCGCAGGAGCCCCCACGACACTCTCAGTCTCAATCTAATTATTCTATTTATCCAGGCACTTCGACCGACATGTACATTTATGAAGCATCCGATGCTTATTCAGAATACTCACCATCACCATCACCTTCAACCTTCTCCCCTGCACTGTCTACCGATAGCACGGTTACTTTGGAACCCCAAAGTCCTTTTCCTCAGAGGCAGTCCGATTCTCGGGACAGAGATGGACGTAGTACTCCTTCCATGAGGACAAACACACCTAGACCGACTCAGTCTCAGACAAACTCATACCCATCTAGTTCGAGCATGGGCACGGACAGAATTCCCTTTCCCAGTGGATCACCAGGAAGCCGCCAAGCACAGACGCGGGGAATGTTCGAGAACGGACAAGCTGACACCAGGCCCAGAAGTGATCCTAGCGGCCAGGCCCAGGATTCAAGCAATTTCATACGAAGTCGCACCAGAGCACCATCGAACTCCGCTGATACGAATGTTTTGGCCGACTCTGATGCGGAATTTGATCATTTAGCGAGGATGAATACTGCACTAAATGCTGGATATTCGCACTACTATCCAGAATCCAATGTGCCACGAAATTCTATTTACTCGACATCTGCCAATTCTACGAGTGCTAGCGGACGGTCTCCCCGCGACTCGTTGATGTTCTATAATGGTGTGCAGCTTAACCAGCATAGTATGGATTTTGATCGCGGTATTCCATCCCCCAAAACCGCTCCTGCTATATCGACACAGCAGTCTGAAACGGAAACGTCTGCTATTATTGCAGGCCAAGCACCAGAAGAGCCTGGAAATGGAAATGAGGTGAATGTCCCACATCCAAGGGGGGGTTCAGCATCAGCACCTCATCTACATTCGTCCGTCTCAAATTCATCCCAGAGCACAGAGTTCTCTATTCTAGAGGCACCTCCGCTTAATCGTCCGTTCTCTAGTATGTATTTACAGCCATCCCCAAATCCAGACGAACAGCACAATCCCACATACACTTCTGTCCTCTCCGCTTCGCCAGAGCCCCAGTTCTCTTCAAGTCCGACCGTTTCAACACAGGTCCAAGCGCCGAACTTAGTCCCCACACACTCCCAATCTCGATATTCCTCGGCATCCAGTCCGTCGAGTACCACTTTGAACGGTTCTGATTATAGTTCCTTCCAGGTGACTGGGTCTCTGGATCGTGTCGTTGCTGCGTCAGGGTCAGGAGGAACCATCCTCCAACATAATAATGATGCATTGTCACTCGAAACGACCCCGAGTTTTACTGGTCAGAGCTATCCGATGCCTCATGGCGTTAGAGAAGCTCGATCATCCACAAGCGGAGAACCACGAGGTGGTACTGCTACTAGTCGTGAAAGCAATGAAACACCAGTCGGAGCACGCAGATCTCCAGTGGTCACGCACAATCCTAGTTCGCCACCGAGAATATATAGCCAGCCTAGCACCGAGCCTCAGCGGGTCAATGCTCCGCTTCCGGCCACTGCTGCATCTGCTCCTCTGGCTCCTCCTGCCGCAGTCTCTGTACCTCAGCAGCAGCGTATCAGGAAGGACAGCATGAGCCTTGGTCCGAGTCGGACGTCCTCGTCTTCTTCCCATCGCATCAGTCGATCATACCCACATACAACACCCTCTTATTCCAATGCGAGCAATAGCGAAATACTTGTGTCGTCCTCCGCCGCCGCCCCTTCTCATATTCCCTCTAGCTTCCCAGAACCTCGACGACGTCATTCTGATGGTGAAAATCCCTCCCTCACCGATGCCACACGTCGATCGTCTGTACCCTTCCAATCGGAGTTCGTGCCAGCCGTTTCGACGTCGGCTTCAGCACAAGGCGCTAATCGTAGCGTTGCGCATGGAAGAGATTTGCCTGCCGCAGGACAGCTACATACGGAGCCCACAAGGGCACGCTCTACTGAAAACTCTAGACCAGCTGCTATCCAGATCAATCCGGAGATGCTACAAATACGCTCCGTGCGGTGGAACGAGGATTTGATATGCCCATCCCCCATATTTCCAAGTCAGCGGAGGAAGGGATGGTTCAATCGCAGAGGGTGAGTAAATTTGTCACCTTTCGTTGAATGTACTGACATTGACCAGAGATCAATTGTGGACTAATGGAGGTGCATTCAGGTCACCTCCAGAAGGCAGAGAGTACCCTTCCGACCTCAACGAATACCCGGAATATGGTCAGGGGTGGATGAATGAGGAGGGTGTGCGAATCGATATGGCGCATCGTCTGATTCCAAAGCCTCCGTTGCGTTCAGCGTTGAAAGTGAAAAGGGCGACTGCTCACACCGGTTGTTGAGTCATATCTGATTTAATAATTGTATTTTCTACTATCTCATACTCATGGTCCTCAAGTGTTCTATTTATTCATTGTCCATTTATTCGGTAGTAATATGCCATGTGCCATGTAGCAGATCCTAAACTATGTATGGAGTTCCATCTCATTCAATAATTGTATCTTTCTGCTATCTTTGTATTCCACGTACTCATGGTCCTCAAGTGTTCTACTTATTCATTGTCCATTTATGTAGTAGTAATCTATATGTTATGATCCTAAACTATGTATGTATATACATGCACGTATGTTCATTCTGTATTATTATAAAGCCATCTGTTCGGAGTCTCTCTTCCAAGGAGGTATGTAAGTGAAACCACTTCGCGTGGATAACGAACCAAGGAACATCGTCTAACTTGCAAGTTAAGCCACCAGGATGCTAAGCTATAAGGCAGACTAAGGATCGAAGTTGGATCGAAGATTGGTTTCCGGATATCAACATCGACTCGGACTAGGTATGGAGATCAGGTTTCTTTGTTCTCGTATCAGCCTGCTTAGAGGAGCTTAAACTTCCACTCAAAATAACAGACCACTCCGACTAGTACGCCCAATTTGTCTTTAGGGTATCCATCGAATGCCAAGTCTCTCCATAAGACTAGTATCACCGCTACTAAGTAGTACCCGCATCTCCATTTTGACCCTTGTCCTTTAGAGCTTCTAGTGTCGGGATACTTACTCAGTCATGCTCAGGCACGATACATTGCTGTACACCATCGTGATTTACCGGTGTCCATACTCTTACTCTTCGGCTCATGAGCAAGGTAGCACTGCTTAAACAATTTCTCGGATGAAATTTCATTCAAAAAGAAGAGTGCGGAACAGGATCGCGCCGTGTAATCTATTTATTTAAGAATAAGCGCCAAATAAGCGCCCGCCTGTTTCTTCTTGTTCGCTTCAAGATACGAGTCTACTTCATACTTTTGCAGCATGTCGACTAAAACTCATGAAAATTGCTTCAATACGGTCACAGTTGGGATGAGACCTGAATGATGTCCTCTTAGCAAATTAATCAGCCCCTCTTGAACGCATCTCGAATACTCCTAGAAGTCAGAATACGAATCTTCTCACCCGACGACGTCGCGGCTGCAGATTACTGCACTGTTGTCTTTATGAAACAGATTAGCGTACCTCAAGGGGACTCTAGGCCGATTCTACGGTACATGTTCTCGTTTCACGTCGAGCTCGAGATGGCGGGTTACACACGAATTTTGCGACATGACTCCTGGCAGCTGCCTCTGCGATGATGCGTTGATTGCTTAGATTAAAAGAACACATTCCTCTCCCGAGTCTAACCAAATTAGCCTGCCAAGAGTCAAAAAAAGGCGAATATCCAATAAGTACTACTATCCGCGTTTGTACATTGGTACCTTTGCGAGAGGCATATAAGCCGTCTCGTTTATCTAAATGCCTAAGAGCAATTCTTCAGGGTTTTTAATCCAGTTTTTCCACATTCCTTCCTTCAATGCTCTCTGCGGCTCTTCTTCTGCTCTCCCCAATCGGTGGCGCGTTGGCTTCGATTGGTCCTATTACGGACTTGCCCATTGTCAACGCATTCCTGCAGCCAGATGGCTTTAACCGCTCGTTTGTCACTGCGGGAGGTACCATTCCTGGTCCCACCATCGTGGGCAATATTGTCAGTCTCCTTCACGCGTCGGGAATGCATACTAACACGAAATCATTGTAGGGCGACAACTTTCAGATCAATGTGATCGATGAGCTCACTAACGGTACTATGCTCTTGAGTACTTCAATTGTACGTGCTTGTTGTATTTGGGTTTACTAGCTCCTTACGCTTCACGGGCGCACCAGCATTGGCATGGTCTCTTCCAAGCGACAACCAACTGGGCCGACGGGTAGGATCCTTTTATTATCGCGTCTATTCAAGTCACTTACAGTTGTCAATATAGACCGTATGTAATCTGCCAGAATTGGCTATGCCTTGCACTGACGACAGCTCTGGATGTCAAGGGCGTTTGTTAATCAGTGCCCCATTGCCGCCAACAATTCATTCCTGTACAACTTTAATGTTCCTGGACAAGCTGGAACATTCTGGTACCATTCTCATTTGGGTATGAGCATTCCAATTCGGTCGCCACATCCTTGAGCTTGAAATTGTTCGACAGCTACTCAATACTGTGACGGCTTGCGTGGTCCCCTTATTATCTACGACCCGGGTGCGCTCGATTCCTCTTTCAAGTACTCCTTTTTATTTACATAACATCAATCATTCATAGACGACCCCTATTTGGATCTCTACGATGTCGACGATGGTATGTACGCACTCTTGTATATGTGGATCATACTCTCTGACATTTCATCTTCATCCCAGACTCCACTGTCATCACACTTTCCGACAAGTAACTTACATTTATCATTTCTTCCCTGTTGTTAAACGTCTAACTGAAAATTTTGCAGTTACCGTTAGTGTTGGGTTGTTCGTCTCAGTTCTCCTTCTAAAATTTTATTAGATTCTCCTGCGGGTTTTATCGTGGGTGCTGCGTAAGTGACTACATTCATAATCACTTTCCCATTGCCAATACTTGTTGCAGGATATCGGATGCAACACTCATCAACGGGTTAGGTAGAGCTCATGCTGACGGCGAAAATAATAAGGATCTCACAAGTTTGAAACAGGAAGATACCTCACAGGACCAACTGATTCACCTTTGGCTGTGATCAGTGTTACTCAAGGTCTTCGGTGAGCTACAAACGGTAGATTGTTATATTGCGCCAAGACTAACTTTCACCTCAAGCTACCGCTTCCGTCTGGTATCAATCTCGTGCGATCCCAACTTTGTATTCTCTATCGACAGCCACACATTTTCTGTGAGCATTTTCTTTTCTTGGAGAGCCCCATGAAGCTAAAAATTTTACCCAGTTCATCGAGGTCGACGGTGTTGAACACTTGCCTGTTACAGCCGACTCTGTCCAAATTTTTGCTGCGCAGCGATACTCTTTTGTAGTATGTTTCTGCGTTCCCATGCTGTCACTGTTCTTGACTCCCATGCTAGCTTAAAGCCAACCAGACAGTCGATAACTATTGTGCGTAATACTATTTTCTCCATTCTTCAATGAAGAACCGGTATCTTACTGCTATTATAGGGATCAAGGCCAATCCTAGTACCGGTAACGCTGGCTTTACCAATGGGATCAACAGCGCCATTCTTAGATACAATGGTGCTCCTAACGCCGAACCTACAACCACTGGCACTCCGGTCAATCGTTTGAGCGAAACTAGTCTCGTAGTAAGCACAATTCATGTCGCTTCTGCTTTTACTTTCCGACACTGGAACTGACACCGACTCGTTGCAGCCTCTTGTTAACCCTGGCGCAGTGAGTTTTGGCTACATACATACGATATTGGGACTGGCCTTAACTAGTATTTTTAGTCCGGAGCACACGATATAGACGGCGCCGATCATAACCTCAACTTGCAGTTAGGATTTGTTGGTCATTTCTTCAACATTTCTAGCTCTTGAACTCATACTATTGGCAGAACGCCGGAGCATTCACGATTAACGGAGTGAAATTCGTACCACCTTCTGTTCCAGTCTTGCTTCAGATCATAAGTGGAGCGCTTACACCAGGTATGTCGAACCTGACCACTGTCTATCATCTAGTATTGTCATGTAACTTACTTCAACCATGATGTATAGCTGAACTCCTTCCCGCCGGCTCAGTCTACGCGCTACCTCTCAACTCGACCATCCAACTTACCTTCAATACTAGTACTGTAGCTGCGATCGGAGGACCGGTTAGTAGCGATCTTCATGCCTTGCACCGATTCTTCTAACGGGAGTTTTAGCATCCATTCCATCTTCACGGAGTACGTATCGCTAATCAACCATTGATTTGGCGCTGAGACTTCTTGACTATTATAGCACAACTTTGACGTTATCCGACCTGCAGGAGCTACGGAGTACAACTACGACACCCCTGTCCGTAGGGATGTTGTCTCTACTGGTTCCGCTACAGATAATGTTACTATTCGGTTCTTTACGGATAATGCTGGTCCCTGTGAGTAAATGTGAGACTGTACATATCCTACTCATGCTGACTTTAATTCAAGGGTTCTTGCATTGGTGAGTGTGACTGACCTAACACCGTTGATTCCAAATTCATTGAGCTCGTTCTCTACTATCGCAGCCACATCGACTTTCATTTGGAAGCGTGAGTTTATTGATTTCTGGATCCCTTCTATCCTGACATTAATTCTATACCTAGTGGCTTTGCCATTGTATTTGCAGAAGGTGCTGAAGAGGCTGTTGCGCCTGGACATGTCCCGCCTCCTCGTCAGTCCCTTTTTAAATATTCTTCGAGGGCAGAACTGATTGGAGATTTAACACTTAACAGAGGCTTGGGACAACCTGTGCCCCATTTACGATGCTTTGACTCCTGAACAGCTTGGTGGTGGAGGTGGACCGACTTCTTGAGAAGTTCCTTCAGAGCCCCTCCTCAACAAAGTGGTGTCTACAATCTCACTACCCTCCTTTCTTTTAAATCCATTCATTTTTCATTGCTGAATTCTTTTTATTTAACGTATTTCAATGGAAACGGAACTAACTTATTTGGGGCCTCTGGGGATTGTACAATGTATACTTATCTATATACATATGTATGGTGCATAACTATCTATTTAAGTGTTTAGTATTTACTATATATATGATTGAAGCAATAGATAGTTAGCTGACTGTCATCGAAGTGCAGCAGCAGTGTCGAGTTTAACCCAGACACATAAGTTAAGGCTCCCAATGACAACAGGGAAGACGTTGTAGAGTTTTACCACTGGTGTTGATGAAGTGAAAAAATATATCAAGCAAAGTACCGTACCTTTAATATGATTCGACCCGGGCTCGAACCGGGGACCTTCTGTGAAACTACGACATGTTAGACAGATGCGATAACCAACTACGCCATCGAACCATGACTGCAATTCATCTGAAAAGCATAATAGACTGTATACCCCGGAGACGCACGAATGAGTACGTCAACGGGAGGAAAGAAAACCTTCCAATGAAGATCCAAATCATCATACTCAGCGCACACGGAAGCAGCACCATGTCAGTGCATCGTATATCGAGGGCTTGGAGGGAGGAGGGCGTAGAATTATAAATGGAAGAGGATTATCACCGTCATAATTGGTTTATACCGCCATCGCTTGACAGAGCTCCACTTGACCTGGTATTCGTCGACCAACTATCGCCGACTCTACTTGCCCATTCCTTTCAAAATGTTCCTTTCTCCCGTCTTTTGGTCTTGTACCCTAATAGGTCGACGGAAGATGATATCAACATTGGATCGAGTTCGAGGGTTGGATTTTGGGAAAGCCTTGGAGTCAAGTTGGGTGAAGCGTTCGGCAGGATGTTGTCAGACTCTGGCAAGACAAGTTCGTTTGAAAATGTAATCACATACGCTGTTCTTCCTTCATTGCAGCATTGAATAACTTGTCAAGTTTTCGCTCACTGTCAGCATATGGATTATGCTGCGGCTGAGAAGAGTTTCAACGGGGTCCGAGATAGATTCAGAAGATACATAATACTTGCATAATATTATGCATGCCAGAGGCCTGTAGGCGCGTTTAACCGAGGTACATAGCTGTTCATGCTGCGCGCACCTTTTTCTTCGCTTCCATGCCCCATCTCGAACCCTTGATACTTCCCTTTGCCTACGACTCGTACGGGACAATTTGCAATGCCCTGGAAGCACTTGGACTATGCCGTGTAATAGACCTTCCTTCCTTCCGCGCGCACCGCTCGCTGTCCCATTGGTTTCCTAAGCCTCAGCCATGATTGGTGGTAAGTTTATTTTGCCGGGGTTTTAATTCTTGCCCAAGATTGATTTCATCCAAAGGTCCAGAATACATTTCCGTCACCGTTGGAGAGGTCCTTAACCCACGACACACCTTACCACAGGCCTTCCACTCGACCTTTCTTCGCCTCTTAGTCTTCTTCGTTCTAGGAACGTTTCCATTGGTATTCTCTCCCGTATTCCTCTTCGGAGCTCGCGAAAACTAGTCTCCGTTTGTTTTTGCGCTGCAATCAGACGTTCGACCCATGTAGTGAGCACCTTGATCATGCTTTCCGCATTTTCCGCCGGGAATGGATATGTCTATTCAGGTTCGAGGTGATTAGATGGTATGTCACTAGATGAAGTTGTCGCTGGGAAAGAGAGGATCAACAATGAGTAGGTTAGGGTGGTGTACAAAGAAAGGTGTTCCAGTCTGGTGTGTTGGGGTGGCGTGTCCCTTCGGGCTATTGGCTTTCATGCAGCTCAGTGATTCTGCGAGCAAAGTTTTAGTATGGTACGAAGTAGTTCTTATACTTTGTCTACTGTTTTCTCACTTCCCGCTTCGTCTCTTAGGTTAATCAAGCTGATTGTGGTTTCTGGTTCTTTCAATTAGCATGCCTGCCTTTCACTCTCATACCTGCGCTTTTACAAAGTAGCCATTACCATGATCTGAGTCGGCACTTGATTAGTTAGTGATTTCCTTGCTGTAGGCCCTTAAACTTCGAAATATATCGAGAAAGAATTTGCCTTATAAAAAGGGAAATGGCAGCCGTTTTGTGCATGAGTCTTCCGTTTTTTATCTTGCGACAGAGCGAACGTATTCCTGACTTTATCTACCTTCTTCCCATAGCTACTACGCCTTCTTCAGCTCGTTGATGATTGGGATCTAGATGTACTCTGTTTTCATTTAAAGAGGCGCTGGACATACCAACGGTTATATTCACATTCACATTCACAATGGTACTTGACAACTAAGCTGCGATATGGAACGAAAGTGAAAGAGGTTCGGCAGGAGCTTCTAAAGATACTCACCTCTGATAGACTGGTACTAGATCCGGGAATTAAACGATGAATGGATTATCCCTTTCACTAAGTACTTCTCCACTAGATCCCGGAAGCCATCCGAAACAGGCGACGACATATAGTTGCTGCTGAACGCGTAATCTGCGGTTCTACAAATCTTTGTCATCCAGGATTTTCAGGTATAAAAGCTGCGATCGATGGAAAGTTCATATACATTATTACCATGTTCTCTCCCAATCGCGCTTGATTCACCGGGACTCTTCTAGTCTTGGGAAGGCATCAGGAGAACCTGGGTGTTTGCACAGGAAGGGTACCTTCTGTATAGAATTGGATAACTCTGTGGCTGCTGTGGATTATATTGAGCTTCTGTACAGCACTGTACAGCAACCCACAGATAGATAGATAGACACTCAGCTCCGCCCTAAGGCGGGGTCCCACGAGGAAACAGCCGGCCCCAAACGACCACTCTGCGGCGAGCTCAACGTGCAAAGAGGAAGGTAGACCGCAGGGCATCACAGGAGAATAATAGTAATGTTACATGAGTAGTATTGATAAATTTACTTATTCTTGCTCCTCTTCATCTGAATCATTGTTGACTAGAACATCCCGGGCCTCCCATCTAACCAACTCTTCCAAGAGGAAACCGCCTCGTGAATGAACTTTGCTGTAGGGATGACATGATCCCAATGGAGTAATCCACAGCAATTCACAGTTCACCGAAGTTTTCGTGATGAAATCCCTCACTGGCATCCTTGCGAACGGAGAACGCGTTGTAGCAACTTGCCGTGACCCCTAGTGTACACGACAAACTAATAGTCATTAAAAAAAGACCAACTTTTTGGCCTACAAGCTCGACGTTACAATGGAGGAGCCTCGCAAGTCAAAGATACGCCGTGACTAGCTGCTGAAGTAGAAAATTTCGCTCGAATTGATGTTGTGAATCTTAATAAAATCGATTTTCATTCTATTAAGGCTAGGTCAGTGAATGATGCGGGTATCGGATTGGGTGAAAGGTGATCTCCCCAGCAGGCCCCTGTTGTCAGATTCTCGTAAGAAAAGCTCGTCAATTTAGCAACTTCATTGATTTGCAGCATTGAATACCATGCCAAGTCTTCCAGTGGCTTTGGTCTCGTAACCGTCACCGCTTTAGCGTATGTATTATGCTGCCGCTGAGAAGACGGGATGAGGAATTAAAGGGAGTTAAGAGGCCAGAGAAAGACGGAAGCGTTTCAAACGGGTCCGAGGTTGGAAGATTCAGATTCAGAGGATGATACCATGTCAGAGACCTTTAGTGACTGTATAGGGGCGTTTCCTGAAACGATACGGTTTGAGAAGGCGAATCTGGATCATACGGCACGCCTTCTTCCTCGATTCCATGAATCCATCTCGAATTTTTCAGGCCCACGCGCTACTTCACGTCTTACGCTCAAACCCTATACGATCTAGTATGAAATCGTTCGCAAAGTATGGAGGGCTGGACAAATTGCATTACCACTGAAGGAGATAGTGCTGGGAAGCTCATAGACTCGACGTGCTATCATAGCGGACTCACTTGCTTGGCAGAGGTGTCAATACAGAAGCTACTGGCTCGAGTCTAAGAAGCTCAGTGTACCACCTATGCTCACTCCTTCCGACTCGCTTCCAGCGATAACTCCAGCCTGCTCAGTTTATCTTCCAGTTATTTAGCTCCCGCTTGCTCCCGCTTACAAAATTTCGGATCGAGGAAGAAGCTTGTACCATCGAACCCACGCTCTGTGCGCTTTCTGGACTGGTCTCCTCGAGGAAATGCGAGGCCTGAACCCAATGTGGACATTGATACGAAAGGCACTGCCTTTTCCCTCAGCCGAGTCTGAAAACATTGGTCTCCCAGGCCTAGAGGATATTTCCTAGCACTTATGGGCCCCTCGGCCTAGATCCCTCGACCCGACGAAAGGCCAAAGTCTACCGTGCACAACCTCCGTCATTAATTTGTCTGAACTAATTTCTGAGATCTGACTTTGCTGTATAGTCAACGCTATTCGTATCTTTTGTGAGGGACATTCTGAAATTTTTTAACTTCAGCTGAACATTGACCGTAATTTTTGCTTGGATGTGAACACCGACGCAATTCATCAACCTGCAGTTCACGGACTTGTGCACACAGCCAAATTTTCTACGGACGGTACGTATACCTTGAATGCTACTCAAGGACGTGATCAGGAAAGAAAGTGTGTGCTTGGCACTCTTAGCTTTGTGCTGCCAGTTAGTCTTGTCAGACCAGTGAGACCACGGCTGAGCTTGGCTCGGCACTCTTAGTATAAGTCACTTATAACTACTACTCCTCAGTGAAGATTTCCTGCAAGTGTCTAGTATTATGTACGAAATTCTGGGACATGGAATCCATAAGAATGAAATCACTGTACAGTTGAAGTCATAGGCTTACAGCTGATCATGAATTTGTAGCATACTTTTGAAAAAACGCTCTTCATGATTCTACGCTCCATGTATTACAACAATGGCCTCTCATTGGCCATTGGAGCTCTAGGCTCATCCAAAGTGGGTCGTTTTGTTTGGATGTAAACAAAATCAGTAATGAGCGTTTTTCGAAAAGTATGCTACAAATTCGTGATCAACTGTAAATAGTAAGGTTGACTTGTAGTACGCTGCGTAGCGGCTTGGCGCTCATCAGAGTCCGACTTCAGTGGCTCTTTTTGTTTTCGTTTTCCAACAACCTCCGATTTAGCACTCGTCTTGAGAGCGAGCTGGGAGTAGGCATGTTATTGGGAAAACGCGCGACGGAGCCTGTCGCCGTGTCACGAGACCACGGGTCATGACTAGCCTAACCCTAACCCTGAATTCACTCTCATCTTCAACACGACCACGACGGTGTGCCTTTACGCGTCGAATCGCGACTCTTTTTCTCAGAATTCCTAACAAGAGTTGCTTAATATGCATGGTCTTGGCTTGAGCAAGGCCAACTCTCACTCACGCTCTCAATCGATCCCGAATTCCTCCAACTCCAAATCCACGTTCAGCTCTCGCACTGAATCACACTTGAAGATGGGGATGCCTTCGGGCTCTAGGAATGGGGCAGGAAGGCATGCCCAGGCGCAGAATAGGCTCAGCCACAAGCCGCACATGTCGACGTCGACGTTCCACTCGGATGAATTGGGGTCGGATGATCCAGTGGTACGTGTTGTTACGCGTTCCAATCTAATCTTCATTTGTTTAGTTGATTCATCCATTAATTAGTTCCAGCAAATCGTCCAACGCACGTCTCAGTCTCAGAACGTTGATTTTGATTTCACGAATGACGAAGACGATTTCGACAACGAAGGATTCGAAAAATACGACTCCACCAAGTTTACCAACCTAGAGCGCACCTATTCCGCCCGCGCCAGCACTTCTACCCTCGTCTCCTCCAACCGTACTAGCTCTGGCACCAACACCCTCATCAACGATAGTTACGATGATTTTACTCAGTACGAGAACCTTGATTTCGAAGATTATCCGCAGTATGACCAGGAGGAGGACGACCTCGATTTCGATCTCCAATCCCTCGAACGAAAACTCGCCGAAGCAGCGAATAACATCAGCGCAATTAAAGCTGATCTAGATTCTCTTAAACGGCAGACAGAGAAGAAGGAGAATGAATTGGGGAATGAGATTGAGAGGATGGAAAAGGCTAAGAAGCATATAGCTCTGGCTAAATCTAATGCTCTAACCAAGGGGAAAGGAAAAGGAAAGGCTGTAGCAGGAGGTATAGTCGGGGACCTAGGGATATCAGAAGCCGGAGATCTAGGAGCCGTAGCCGTACGCGGTCACAATCCAAAAACCGATTACTTTTCCTCTTTCAGCTGGGAGAAAGACCTTCTAGCCGAATGCCATGAAGAAATTTGGGATTAAAGAGTTTCGTTTATGTCAGAGGGGGTGAGTCCTCCGTTCTTGCTTTGCATTATCCCACCCTGTTATGTGTATCTTACTGGTGCTGATATCTAGTGTAATCAACGCAGCCTTGGAGGGAAGAGATATAGTCGTCGTCATGCCTACTGGTAAGTCCTATCCTTTGTGCATCTGGGAGTTATTCTTTTTTCCATTTACCAGAACCTGCATTATCGTATTGCATATTGCGTTTTTTTCACTGCTATTCCTTTGCGTTTATTCGCGTTCATACATCCTGTTTCACTCTCCTCCCCCGCGTCTCACTCCGTTCCTTCCAGGCGTCTTACATTCACTCACTCACTTCGTTCGCAGGTGGCGGTAAATCCCTAACCTACCAACTTCCGGCAATCCTCACCTCCGGAGTAACGCTTGTCATCTCACCGTTGCTGTCGTTGATAAGCGACCAGGTGTATCATATGAGGGAGATCGATGGTACGTAGGACCTCCTCTCTTTGTTTCTTACTTCTTGTTGAGTTGGGCTCTTACTTGGAGCCTTTCATAGTCGAAGCAGTCAAACAAACAGGCTCAACTTCCAAATCCGAACAAGACGCGATCAATGCAAGGCTAGGTTGGATGGTTGGGTTGGGCATCCCGAAGGATGGGTTGGGGCTGAATAATTCAGGTATGTATGTTGTATGTCGCTGCATCAAACAGTTTCGATTGTCGATTCTGATCCTAATTCGAATGTAGCTGCGAGTGAGGGAGGCAAGAAGGAAATTAACTTGCTGTATTGTACGGTGAGTACCGTTTTCTTTTCGTTGATTCTTTATTAAGCAGTAGTGTGGGGCGTGTGGTTTTCGTTTTCATCGTTTGATCTCATTGTTTTCCATTCACTTTTACTTGCACTCTCGATACCAAGCTAACTGCTAATTATCACTATACTCTACTACGTATATAGCCCGAAAAGATTTCCAAAAGCAAGCGGTTTCAAGGGATCCTGCAAAGGTTGGCGGATGTGAAGCGCTTGAGTGCGTGCTTTATTTTCGTTCTTTTCTTGAACTTTGGTTCGATTTTCAATTTTGACTTATGGGTCCGGTCCGACTTGCTTTTCGTTTACTATGTTGACTTGATAATAAAACTAACTCTTATCTCCCGACAGCCCGAATCGTAATTGACGAAGCCCACTGTGTGTCACAGCTAGGTCATGATTTTCGGTGAGTGTTCCCCAGTCGTGACAGTGTGAATAGTGTATGGCTTGTCTATGGTGCTGCGATCTGGAAACGGTTTCTCCTTGCTACTGCTAATGCTAACGCTTGTCCTCCCACCGTACAGCCCAGACTACCAAAAACTCCACATCCTCCGCCAACTATTCCCCAAAGTCCCTATCATGGCTTTATCAGCTACGTGTCCGCCATTGGTGTTGAAGGATCTGTTGAAGATATTGGGGTTGAAGGGGACTGTGTCTGGGGACGGTGAGTACTGTACTCACTTTTCCTGGAGCTCTTTTTCAAATTCTACATCTCGTTTAACATTATAATTAACGATATTCCTCTCCCCTTCTTTCCTCCCCCCATTCTTGTCCCCCCACTTCGCTCATCCATAGCCGCCGACTCGACATCCACAGTTTACTTCACCTCACCGCTCTACCGACCCAACCTTCACTACCAAGTCCTTCCCAAGCCTGCTGATAGCAACAAGGTGTTCGATGAGATGACCAAGTGGATATTGAAGGAACATAGGAATGATAGTGGGATTGTGTATTGCTTGAGTAAAAAGGTGGGTAACGTTTAATCTGTTATTTGACTACGATTTACTTAGTACTTTTCCTTTCGTTCCCTTTTCCTTCACTCTTTTACACCGCATCCACACCTAGGACACCGAAAAAGTCGCCACCGAACTGCGTAAACGAGGAAATATCCAAACCGGAGTCTACCACGCCGATAGAACCGATAAGGAGAAGGAAGATTTACATGGTAACTGGCAAAAGGGAAAGATCAAGGTTGTTTGCGCGACTATTGGTATGTTTCCGCGTTTTCGTACATTTTCACCGAGTGCTCATTCCCCAATCTCTTCCTATGTAGCGTTTGGATTGGGTATCGATAAGGGTGATGTGAGATTTGTGATACATCACTCGATTTCTGTGGGATGCTTTCCCCTCATGCAAACCCTTGTACTTTGATGCTCACATCCATGTTCTTGTCCATAGAAATCGCTTGATGGTTTCTACCAAGAATCTGGACGCGCTGGACGAGATGGAAAGGACTCAGACTGTATATTATACTACCGCGCTCAAGACGCGTCTACGCTCAGTACTATGTCTATGACAGATAAGGACGGAGCATCCAAACGTGAGTTTCGTCGGATGAAGTCCTTTATTATCCTTGTGTCTATTGATGAGAGCTGATTCGCCCTTTTCTATATCCAGTCCACGCCATGCTCACATTTGCGCAAGATCTAAAGCAATGCAGAAAGATTCAATTCGCAAAGTGCGTTTCGTTTGAATTCACCATTATCATCTCTAAGCTATTGCCAACAGTTACTTCTCCCACTCATCTAATCTGTCCATAACATCCTGGTCCACCTCCGATCTTTCCGCGCGGGAGCCCTGTGGTCATTGCGATAACTGTACGCGTCCTCCAGATTCATTTCAATGGAAAGATGTCACTGTCGAAGCGTGGCAATTGCTCAAGATTGTAGAACATGTACACCGTGAAGCGGGGAATGTTACTTTGGCGCAAGTGGTGGAGTTAGCGAGGAGCACGGGTAAGGGAACTTTCGCTGCAGGAGGAGGTGGGGGTGGTAGGAAGCGAGGCAGGAATATCGGAGGATGGGGAGGGAAGGAACAGGTGGAGTTGGACTTGGATGTGGTTTGCGGAGGGAAGGTCGAGATGAAGAAGGAGGTTTGTGTTTTGATTTCTTTTTCCGTTGCTTGGGTTTACTCGTTCTCGTGGCTGATGATGCTTCATCTCATAGGATGTCGAAACGCTCCTAGTCGAGCTTCTTCTCAAACGCTATCTGCGGGAACAATTCCACTCCACGGCCTACGCAACTATCGCATATATACAGCCTGGCGAATGTGCTGCCCGTCTCACTCGATTTTCGGACAAGGATAGCCTGAAGGATCTACCAGATGGCTCGAAGATCTTTTGTGGGATCAGAACTAAAGTGAAAGTGACAAAGTCGACGACAACCAAGAAGAGCACAAAGTCGACGGCGAAAGCGTCGGGGTCAGCAACGACTACCGCTAAGAGCAGTAAAGGGAAGGGAAAGGGAAAAGCCGCCCATTCGACATCGATATCGGGCAATGACGACAACGGACCCGATTTTGATTCTGATATCGATGACCAGGAGGATGATGAAGAAATGGAAATGGATTTCCCGGCCGCATCATCTAAACGGAAACCATCGAGGAAGGGTGAGCGGAATTCTTCAAGCTGGATCTTGCGGTCAAAGTCGAAATCACAGCCTGAAGAGATTGCAGTCGTGGAAATCTCGGATAGCGATGAGGACGAGAAGGTTCAATCAACTTTGCGCGAGGAGGATGAGTATAGGACGGACGAATTGGACGGCGATGACAGTGATGAGGAGGTTGGTGGTGACCAATGGAAGGACGTCAGTAAAGCGGAACCCCTACGAAAGCGTCGTAGAACGGAGGAGCTAGAGAAGGAGGAAGAGAGTCAAGGCATTTATTACGTGAATTCGAGTCCACCCCCGCGTAATTAGCTTTTCGAAATGAGCGCATGTATTATACTAGGGGGGAGGAAGTCTTGTTGCGGCCTAGCACAGTTATCACAGTGAAATTAACGCTAAAGGACATCCTAATTTGGCAATTCCGAGCTCCGGCCGGTTGGCGATGACATAGTCACTTTCGGCTATTCTCCCGGCGTCTCGGCCATCTTTCCCACACTCACTTCCTGCCTGCTCATTATCACTCATTATCGCTCATTATCGCTCATACATCCCGGGTGACCACATAACCGGACACCTTCACATTCATTCCTGGCGCTCACACTCACATTCCGCCAGCTCACGCTCACATTCAGATGGCCCACGCTCACATTTGCAAGGCTCACTCTCACTGATAACCGGCTCACACTCACATCCACAGACCTCAAAGTCACATACAACCCTGGCGCCGTAGATTAAGTAGTCGATATTGTATGAAGTTATGATTAAAACTTGAATGAAATACATTTGTTCAAAGTTATACAGTATTCATAAGCTATGATAATAATAAAGTCGACTTGACTGCAGACAGCTTATACGGGTGTTTCTTTCTCTCGCTTTCTCGTCCGCCGAAAACATGGGATGGGATCCAACCATCACATTTTCCCATGTGGACAGCAAGGGTCGTAGACAATATAACATTCTCGTTCCAAGGGAAGAAGTTGACGACGCAGGCAACATTCGAGTGGTGGATCAAGTTTACCAACTGTGGAGACTATCATCGATTCCTCGCGACAGCCTCTCGGGCGTGGAATTCGTATCTGGAAAGTTCGTGATGCCAGGGAGGTATCCACGTTCTGAAGGATGTTTGCTTGAATTCGACGTATGCCGGAGCATGAATACGGCAGAAGATTCTTGAAGCGGTAGAAAACTTGGAAATACCAGAGTTCACCGGTGAACAGTGCAGAAAAGAAGTTGAAAAGCACATGTTGACACCTCTCGCGGCAGGGAAGGTTCGGGTAGGCATGGAAATCGATGCGGTTATTGATGATACTGTGAATGTTATGCTTCGAAATTTCAATGTTGCGCCCGACACACTAGTTCCCCTTGTCAATCCGCCCACCATTGCTTCAGTTCATACGCAGAGCCGACACTATCCCTTGCCTCAGGATCGAGACCGTCTTCCATCTAACGGTCAGATTTCGCCAGCAAAATCCATACCTCTCTCCAAAGGACTTGCTCTCCCTGCAGGATCCAATACTCATCCGTCTGTTCAACGTCCCCCTCGTGTCCGTCTTCGTGATCGAGAAATTAGCTCGCGAAGATATCACTACCGTGTTGTTTTCAAGGAATACGCCACGACTCTTCGCGACGAGCGAAGTCTGGATAATGTGCTCACTGCTCTGTTGCATGTGATCACAGGTTTGTTACTAATGTCTTCCGCTCATATACGCTCACGTATCTTATGCAGCTCTTCAATTTATCCATGCAGCAGGTTGGGTCCACCGGGATATCAGTGTGGGCAACCTCTACTGGTACGGGAAAGGCGAAACAGGTTTAATTGGTGACTTCGAGTACGCCAGACACAAAGATACTGAGACCAGTCATTTAATGCGCACTGTATGTGCTTTGTCTTTCTCTCTCTTGTGGCCTATCACTGATGGAGATGTTTGATAGGGAACACCTTTTTTCATGGCTGCAGAGGCCCTTGCAGATAAATATATTTTCAATGTCTCCTCAACTAAGAAGGTCAAGACTGGTCCTAGCTTCAAAATCCCGACCTTGGAGGAGTACCGCGAGGTCAATGACAGCCGCCACGCGGACAAGGCTGTTTTTGTTTACAACCCGCTGCACGATCTCGAGTCGCTTTGGTGGATCCTCGTCTACGTGCTTTTCTTCAACGAAGCTGAGGAAAATCCTTGTCCTGATTCGCAAGCACGCCAGGCACAGATGAACGTTTTGTTCAGCGGCGAAATGCATACTACTGCCCGCAAACCTTTCTTCGAGAACTGTGACGAGCTTCCACATGCTCTAGCGTACCTGGCATCTACTTTCGCAGCGGCTCTGGAGATTCTGAGGGAGATGGCGCAATTCATCACCTCCGCATATATCGAAGCTGAACGTTCTTATCCGGATATCAATAGCGAATACTTCTCCATTCACACTAGCGTGATGGACGCGCTCAACACAAGGCAGCATCGAGAGATGTTACGCTCCATTCAACTGGTTTCTGTCAAACAAATCATAGAACCACCAGCGGATCAGCCTGAGGTTGCTCGTCGAGACGGTAAAGCAAAGGCGATCCACTCTCTGGAGAATGCGGATGAAACGGAAGAGTCCCGGCGGAAAAAGCTTAGGTGAGTCTCCCTTTATGACCCTTCTGACTTTTACTCACCGGATTCTAGGAGTATGGGATCCTCTCCGAACAATGAACCCAACCAGCCTCGGGGAAGCAATGGCGTTAAGAAGGGCGTGGCTGCCAGGATGAAACCGAGACAGAAACCAAAGACTAAAGCCAACAACACGTAGTGTCTAGACAGCGTTGCAGTTTATTTTTCATGAATTTATAGGTTTACACCTATATCTGGACAGCAACAATAACCATATATAGATGAGTTTCCTGTCTACTATTCATTTCTCTTCACATCCTTCCCAATATATTCATATTCCTCGATGTAATCACGCTGTGTCCATCTCCTCCTCGATATTCACACCTCTTCCCTAATAAATCCATACTGCCTCCTTATAATCACGTCGTGCCGTTCGTCTGTACCTATGACGCTTCTTTTCTACACCTTTCTTCGTTTCTACCATATCACAGTTTCTCCGATTCTCCGAAACCTCCACCTACTTACAGTATAAAAGCTACAGTAATTCGAGACAGAAGACATCTTCCTCTTCCTGTACTACTCAGGTCCTAATCTACCCCCTTGACATCCAGGATGTATTTGTGTTTGTTGAGTTCCAAAGCTTTTGAACTGAATCCGATGATGATCACCGGGCAACCGTTTGAATAAGTTACCGTTTATCTTTGGTCTTTAACCACCATTCTTCAAGCTTCAATGGCTAATGTCCTACTCACCGTTGTTTGCGTCTCATGCGCGATTCTTGCAGTTTTTTACCAAATGTACCTCGATCCATTCCTGCGGATCCTTGGTTTCTTTCGCACCGTACAAACGTTCGGGTTGGATGACTCGAACTGCAAGAAGATCCCAGGGGTACAGGCTTGTGAAAGTAGGCTTCCATTTCATCTGCTAAGTAGCAATGGCTAAACATGTCCCATAGAAATCGTGTTACATCAGCCTACGGGTATTTTGTATCTAGCTTGTACATCTCAGGAAAGCAGGGTCAACTGGAGTCCTGCGACGGAGAAATTCAACGCTCAGGGAAGGTCTGCTAATGATTATGTTGCTATGTTCGATCCAGCGACTTTAAAGGTGACTCGCATGGAATTCGAAAACTTCGAGAGCGACCAACCAATCTCAGTACATGGAATGGATATTGTCCCATCTGCTACCAATGCGCGCGAGCTTTATGTCTATCTGGTAAACCATCGCGCACCTCCAGCTGGCCAAGACGTCACGGTGGTTGGCGCAGATTCTGTTATTGAAGTGTTCAAGGGTACCGTCTTCGGCAAACGATTAACCCACATACAGACCATCAGAGATCCTACTATAATCACCCCTAATGACGTTGCTGGGCAGGGTGATGGTAAAGGGTTCTTCTTTACCAATGATCATGGGACAAAGACGGGCTTTGTAGGTCTTTCTAACGGACTCTTGACTGTCACTTACTGTGATCTATAGGCCCGAAACCTTAACGGCTTCTTTCCGACAACTTCAGTTGGATATTGCCATGTAGATCGCGGCTGCAAAATCGCTGCTTCCAGCCTGCTTTCAAGCAACGGCATCGTGAAGGCTTCCAACGACACAATATATGTCGCGAGCACTCTTGGCGCGAAAATCACTGTTTTTGAAAGACAGGCTGATGATTCTCTGCTTTTGACTGATGTTATACCTGTTGGTAAGCGCTTGCATTGGAATCCTGAGATTTTGCGCTAATTGGCACTAGGCCAAGCTTTAGATAATCTTTCCTTAGATAGCGATGGTGTAGTATGGGCAGCAGGTTTGTAACAATTTACCGTCAAGGCGTCCTGATGCGGATAGCATTTCAGGTTTTCCTAAACCCTCGGATATGGTTGAACATATGAAAAAACCCAAGCACCTTTCTCCTACATCTGCCTTCAAGATTTACATTAATACTGGACCGAATTCATTCTACGGTGAAAAATACAAAGTTGAAAAGGTTAGTCAAGTAGAGTCGGACTTTTTCCTTGGAACTGATTCTTTCCCCGTTATCCAGGTACTCGAAGACGATGGAAAAATGGTATCGGGGTCTACTTCTGTAGTCCATGACTCTGAGCGGAAAAGGCTATTTTTGCATGGTAAGGCTGCTAATCCTCGCTTGATAGACGACTAAACAATATGCTTGCAGGGACAGCTGCTTCCTACCTTACTACGTGCAACATTTAGGATGTTTTCGCAGCGAATCCTATTTCTCGAATGAAAGAAACAATAAAAGACTTTGTATGTATGTACCAGTATGTAGTAACATGAAAATACGTCGGGGATTGACGCCCATTGCTCAGACTTCACGTGCTGTGGCACCGCCACAGAGCTTCGACGTGTCACGGCGGTGACGCCCATCCTCGTACCTTGCATCCACATTTTTATACTGTCATGAAACTCAAGGAGATACATAGAACGTCGACGTTCGCTTGGTCGCCTTACGCGTCCCTTCCTTTGCTGGCAACCGGAACTGTTGCAGGCGCTCTCGACGAGTCCTTCAGTAATGAGAGCCAACTCGAAATCTGGGCCCCAAATTTTCTAGATAAACATGAATTCGACTTGGGAGGTGAAGGCCAGAATGGCCCGAAAGGTGTTGTGAAGGACACCGCAAGGTTTGTACAAAACTTTAGTTATTTGTCTACACAATATTAAACTAAACTTTAGATTCAATCGTATAACCTGGGGTTTCATCGACTCGACTCGACCACAAGGTGTAATAGCTGCTGGTATGGAGAATGGTGAATTAGCTCTCTGGGATCCAGCTAAAATCCTTGCTGGTGCAAGGTATGTTTTAATTCCGATAACCCTTAAGCTTTGAAACTGGAATACGCGTTTAGCTCTGCTGATTCTCTTATTCTGCGGAATACTCACCATACTGGTCCTATTCGGGCGCTCGACTTTAATCCCATTCAGACAAGTCTCACTGTCTTCTGGTGGAATCGGCGGAGAGGTTTGTTATCAACTACAGCAATGATTTGTCGCTCACTCGCTCCAGGTCTATATATGGGATCTCAAAGATCCTAGCAAGCCGTATACTCCTACCCCTGGTACACGGAGCACAAAACTAGATGAAATCACCTCGGTCGCTTGGAATCAGCAAGTTCAATACGTCCTCGCTGGCGCCAGTAGCACCGGGTACACTGTTGTATGGGATTTGAGAGGTAAACGCGAGGTCGTCGCGTTGGCTTATGGAGGTGGCGCAGGTACACTTGCAGGCCAAACTAACCATGGTAATGGGCTTGCTGTCGGTGGAAGGAGAGGCATGAGCGCTATTGCTTGGCATCCAGACAACGCAAGTTTTCCTGTGCTTTTCATTAATTTTTTTTTCACTTACCTTGTTGCAGGCTACCAGACTGGTTACTGCCTCTGAAGACGATTCGTCGCCAATTATCATGGTATGGGATCTGCGGAATGCTCGAGCACCCGAAAAGGTAGCTTTTCATTCGATCTATTCATCGTTGTTTCTAACATGATAATAGATCCTCACCGGCCACGAAAAGGGTGTATTGTCTCTCTCATGGTGTAAACAAGACGCCGACATGCTGCTCTCTTGTGGTAAGGATAACCGTGCGCTGTGCTGGAATCCGCAAACCTCGGAAATCATTGGCGAGGTGCGTTATGCTCTCCAATATCTTTGAACATGCCTCATTTCGTCTCTAGCTTCCCTCTGCGGATAACTGGGCTTTCCAAGTCGAATGGTGTCCTCGCAACCCCGATCTGCTTGCAAGTGCATTTTTCGATGGCACTGTTGGCATCCACTCCATCCAATCCACAAATGAATCCGCTACTCCTGCACCAAACGCTGCTTCTGCTTCAGACGGTACTGACGTGTTTGACGTTCCCGGATTCTCCCGTTCTTCCCAAGGAGGAACCCTCTCCTTGAAACAGCCTCCCAAATGGCTCCGCCGTCCAGCCTCGTCTTCATTTGGATTCGGTGGCAAGTTGGTCAGCGTATCCAACCTTCCCTCCTCCCAAGGCAAAACCCAATCCAGCGTCGTTCACCTTCGTAATGTCGTCACTGAGGAAGAGATCGTGGAACGAGCCAAGGCTTTGCAGAGTGCCATCGACGGTGAATCAGTGAAAGCGTTTGCAGAGGAGAAAGTAGACCAGAAAGGGGAAATCTGGAAGGCTTTGTTGAGCATGTATCAAGCGGAATCACGAGATGAGCTTGTTACATTGCTTGGATTCTCCAAGACTGAGGTTGCCGCCAAGATCGTAGAAGCTGTCGAAAAGCTGAAAGCGGGTGAAGAGACTGCGTCCGCATCTGTTATGACAGAGGTTGATGTCACGGATATGAAGCCTCCCGTCGTCTCCTTTGCCGAACCAGAGCGGGAGCCTACACCCGACGTCGACGAACCAGAGCCCGATAGCGCAGAACTCGAGAAAACCCCGTCTGAAGTCAGCGCTAGTGCTACTTCAGATGCTACTCATCTTGCCGAGACAGAATCCACTACGACTGTGCCGTCTTTATTCGGAGACGAGAATGCTCCTGCTGATGATGATGGTGATTTCTTCAGCAACATTGGTGTTAGCACCGGAAACGGTCTTACCCAACAGGTCCTTGTACCCCACACCAACTACGGCGTCGATTCCTCCGTCGCTGCTACTATGGGATCCCGACCTTCGTCTGCTGCGTCTGAAGTTTTGAAGAGCAACACTTTCAAGATTTATCCCGCTGATGAATCCGAGACCGAGACGCTCGTTACCAAGGCCTTGGTCCTTGGGGACTTTGCATCAGCTGTTGAGCTATGCCTGTCTACCAACAGGTTCGCTGATGCTCTCCTTCTCGCCGTCCGAGGTGGGCCTGAGCTCCTCCAGAAAACCCAAAAGACATACTTTGAACGCCAAACGACCTCTGCGCCCTATCTCCGGCTCTTCCAATCCATCGTCGTCAATGACCTTGCCGATATCGTCCAAAACGCCGATCTCCAAGAATGGCAAGAGATTTTCGTCGTCTTGTGTACATTTGCAAGCAAGGAGGAGTTCCCTGGTCTTGCTGAACAACTTGGTCGCCGATTGGAGTTTCAGTATACAATCTCGAAATCGTCGGATGATGCGCAGGTCGCTGAAAAGGCGACAGAGTTTAGAAAGTACGCTACGCTTGACGTATCTTGCTGCGGCGCGTCTGGAGCGATTAGTTAATATCTGGGCGGAAGAGCTGTATGAGGAGGAAATCGCGCTCGTTAACGACGAAAGTGTTCCTGGAGGATCACGATTCACCGCTCACGCTCACGCATTACAGACTTTTATCGAAAAAGTCACCGTCTTCCGATCTGCGACAAAGTACACTGATGCAGATCTTGCATTGGCTTCTGTACCGACGTCTGCTGAAGCGGATGTCAAGATGTACAAGTTGGCTGCGTTGTATGATCGATACTTTGAGTATGCGGATTTGTTAGCATCGCAGGGGCTTTTGAAGGAGGCTGCGGAGGTTCTGAAGCTTACGCCAGTTGATTATAAAGGGTCTGGGTCTGGGGATTTGTTAGTGGAGAGGAAGAGACTTTTGGTTGCTACGAACGTTTCAAGTGCACCTGTTGCTAGCACAAGTGCTTCGACTGCATCGACTTCTCGTGCTCCGTACGCAGTAGGAGGGTATGGCGCGCAGACGGTTGCACCAGTGCGTGCTGCCATTCCACCCGCTCCCGTTCCACCTGCTTCTGGGCCGTATGGTGGAGGCTATCAGCCATCGGCAAATTATCAGGCTCAGACTCAGACTCAATACGGCAATGGCCCTCAACCCGGTCAAAATCTCTACGGTAATGCTGGTCAAAATGCTGGATCGAACATGTTCACTCCGGCCAACACCTTTAACCAAGCTGCGCCTGCTCCTCCTTCCTACAACCCCTACGGAAATGCTGGACATCAAGTACCTCAGATGCAAGCACAAGCACCTCTAGCTCCCCCACCAGCATCTCGTCCTAACGCTCCGCTCCTCCCTCCTCCGCCTCGCAAAAAAGACAATGGTGGTTGGAATGACGCGCCACTAGTTCCCAGCCGCACCTCTAGTGCGATGGGCGCGAGCAAACAGGCGCCAATCACGGCTCCATTCCCGAACTCCTCTGCGACGCCGTTATCTCCGCCCAGTAGCGGTTCTTACATGGGAGGGGGAGTTCCATCTCCGGGTAATTTACCGCCGCCTCCAAGACCGGGCAGTGTTACGGGTCGGCCTATGGGTATGGGTATGGGTATGGGGGGCATGCCTCCTCCCCCTGCTCCGGGCCAGGGACGTCCAGGTCCATATCCTCCTCCTCCCCCTGGAGCCGGTGTGAGACCACCGTCTGGAATGGGAATGGCTCCTCCGCCTACACATATAATGTCCCCTCCTGCACCTACACAGTATGGACCTCCCCCTACCCATGGTGGCCCGATGACGGGACAAACTCCTCCTGGTCCTCCATTCGCAAGACCACCAGGCCAGCCTCAAATGCAACCCCCACCAAGCGGCCCCTACGCTCGAGCTACTCCTCCGCCCGTACAATCTGGGCCGTATGCTCCACCCCCTGGACAAGGACAAGGACAGGCTCCGCCTGCACCGCAAGGTGGATATGCTCCTCCTCCTGGGCAACAGCCCAGTGGGATGTACGCTCCTCCGCCTGGCGCTGGCGCTAGATCTGGGCCGCAGCAGCCACCGCCTCCCGGTGCTGGTCCTGGAGGTGTGGTAGGTGGACCCCCTCCTCCTCCAGGTACGGGCGCACCTGCTCCGCCTCCCTCTCGTGCACAAAAAATGGGACCTCCGCCACCAAAGTATCGTGAGTTTGCTTTTTCTTCTTGTATTGAGCATACATTAATCATTGTTACTCAAAGCTCCTGGTGACCGTACCCACATTCCGGACAATGCACGGCCAGCGTTCGAGGTGATTTCGAGAGAGTTGGAGAGATTGAAGGGCAGTGTTCCTGTAAGTTGTTGATGCGATCTACTCCTTCACACACTTACGTTCCCTTCAAGCCTTCCCAAAAGCGCCAAGTAGACGACTTGGAGCGTAGAATCAACCCATTATTCGATGCGTTGAATTGCGAGACATTATCAAAGCCGGTTGTAGACCAGTTGCTTGTGCTTACCGGAGGTGAGTAGTCTCTTTCAACATGGGATCATGCACTGACTGGTTTACTATGCAGCTATGGAAGCGCGCGATCGTCCCGCGGCACTCGCCATCCACGTCGATTTGCTCACTCGTGGGTCGCAGACGGACGATATCGGGCTGTGGATGTCGGGTGTGAAGCAGTTAATAATGCGACTATAAATCAAGTCATAGATAAGGTGGACAACGGATATCAATGAGTGGAAAGTAGTAGGATTATGATTAGGATTGAAACGTCGTCACGTCCGAGCATGATTCTTATTTTATTTTATTTTCAATCTTAGTCTCCCAACACCATATTAAGACTTGTATAGCGCCCGGCGTTAGAGCTCGTTAGACAATCATTAGAGTTCGACGTTCGACAACATAATTACTTACGTGTTCGTTCGTTCTTTTGCCTCTACTACTAGGTTGAATGACTCGAAAACTCATTCTAGTTACTGGAGCTACTGGTAGACAAGGTAAAGCCTTGATCAATGCGTTAAGTTTGAATCCTCCTGCTCGCGAAGGGAGTTCAGCTGAGAGTTCAGATTCGGAAAACTTTCACTTCTTGGCTCTGACACGGAAAGCCTCTTCCCCTTCTGCAAATTTTCTAGCATCACAAAGCCGTGTAACCGTCGTCGAAGGTAACATGGATTCAATCCCCTCCATTCGCAAGATATTTGAGGATGCCAAGTCACAAGGAGGCATCTGGGGCGTATTCTGTGTTCTTGCATTTCCTGGTTTGGGTGCGAACGCTGATGGAGAGGAAGCTCAGGGAATGGTATGTTTCGCGTACAGATCTAGCTACGAGCTGAACTGAGCCCTTCCAAGCTTGTAGCGGATCTTGCATTGGAGTTTGGTGTCACGTCTTTCGTTTTCTCTTCTGTCGAGAGAGGCGGGGAAAGAGATGACGATAAAGCGGTACTAGACCGACTTGCAAAGGTGAAGATAGAGCAACATATCAGAGAATTGGGTAATAAAGGGCTTCCTTGGACGTGCGTGAGCCACCCTCCACATTACTGGATTCTAGTTTCATTTTGACCTTTATCATCAGTATTCTCCGTCCTGGTTTCTTTATGGAAAATTATGAAGGAACGATCGGCTCTATTACAGTTTCTGTGCTCAAAGCTGGCCTGCAGCCTACAACGACGATTCAGCTAATTGTGAGTGTGATTTACGATATTCAATTACTACCAACTGGGTTTTGAACGCCAAATCTCGTCGTTTAGGCTGTAGATGATATTGGCTATGTTGCGGCGGGCGTTTTCACAGTCAGTCCTTCAAGTTGTCCCCAATGATGACTATCTTATTCATTCAGTGCCATAGGATCCAAAATCCTTTCATCATCAGATCCTATCTGTCATTGGAGAGCGTTGTACAATGAAGGAACAAGAAGAATCCTATAAGCGCGCCACGGGGCGGTCTATCCCAGCCGTACCAAGTTTTATTGCTCGTATGCTCATTTCAATCAATGGACACACCAAAGGCCTGTGAGTACCTCTTCTTCCTCTTCTATATATACCTGTGTTTTTATAATTCGGAGGATGGTTTCATCAGTATAGCAGACATTGAGCGCGTTCATCAAATTCAAGAGGAGGGCGCGGCGCCGAATCATGATGCACAAATTGCAGCAGCTAGGAAGGCATATCCCGCTCTGCGTAATTTTGAGACTTGGGCTCAAGGGAAGAGAGTATCTGATAGACAGAAGGGCTGGAACAATGTCTCCATCGGGAAATTGGCTACTGGAAAGCAGTAATCATTTCGAGCCGGAGTCTTCCTCAATGTTGGAAGGATGCAGACTGGAGTCTGATTCACCCATCACCAGAAATGCCTCTTCATACGTCTTTCCAATTTGTGAGTCCTTTCGCTTGCACTTTTCTCTTAAATTCAAGCAAAACTATTACTATCATAAAACTTTCCTGCCATGTCGTAGGATGAGGAATCTCCCATCATAGCAACATCTTTCCAGTGTCTTGCAAACCGAAATTTCCTGGCAGTGGTTGGCAGTGGTTCCGGGGAGATTATCATCTTCACAGTTCACCTGCGAACTCTTGAGCGCTTCGATTTTGATTTTTAACTCGAATTTCGCCGTCTCAACTATGTACATGTCTATCCCAGTCCGGGCTCACCAACCCTTTCCCTGTTTATTGTCCATCACCGAAGGAGGTTGGCAGTCCAGCAGTCCGTTTCATCTGTCATTCACTCGGTAGCTTCGAATTGCAAAGATCTTCAGTATACATATAAGACTTCTACGGAGGGTCGACGCAGGGCATAATTCAGAACTGGACACCATGGCACCCATGCTCCGGTCTTCATTCCCGTCTGGGAAACCATACTAAGTAGTCTCTCATATCTCTTTGTCTTTGTTTTCAGCACGACGACTATATACATCGATGCATGTGTTTTACAAGAGGCTCGGACGTTGTATAGTAACCGTTCTGTTCCTCCGTCTTCCCCATTGGCTTCGGCCAAATTGCCCCGCTAGTGGAAGACTCAGACAGAGGAATGTGCTTTTCAACCCTCTCTCGGTCTTGGAAGTTAACAGTAAAACAGGTATTAACTGGTAATAATCGCATAGTTGTACAAACCGACAGGGAGCGCACAACGCTTACTTGCGTTACAGTACAGGATGTCAAGATACCAGTGATTCAAGTCCGGATACTACATTCACAATGGTACCTGAGCTATTGAAAGTATCAAAGGTATAGAAACAGTTGGTATTTATTCAAGAACTATTTACACTGTCCTCTTCATTCACATCCCTCTTAACATCCCCAATATATGTCACAGCTACTCCGATTCCTGGCGATAGCAGGCACATTGACTGGCTATACCCAGAGCTTGTCGACGTTTCAATGGCCTAACCCTTTGTTGAGTTATGCCGATAACCAGCTTTATGAGAGTGATTTGGATTCATTCGTGGCAGGCTGCCCTGGGAGGGACAATACAACTGTATCTGCACAATGGCTTCGCATTGTGAGTGGACTCATGATTCTCAGTGGCTTGGTATTTATTTTGTTTGTACAGGCTTATCATGACATGTCGACTCATGATGTGGATTCTGGAACTGGAGGACTCGACGCATCGATTATGTACGAGCTTGATAGGCCTCAGGTATGAATAATTGAATCACCGTCACTGGAAACAGTCTAGAACATAAGTATTCGTTTACAGAACGTCGGAGAAGGAATGGTTCAATCGCTACAAGACTTCAATGGCTTTGGGCTTACTACTCCGTTTTTCGGAAGTACGTATTAAAAAGTATCGAGAAGAATTTACTCTCTGATTCACATTGAATATACTCAGTGGCGGATGTGATAGCTCTAGGAGCAGTCTTCGCTGTGGTAGGATGCGGAGGCCCAGTCGTTCCCTATAGCGCTGGCCGCGTCGATGCTACTGTAGCTGGCCCAGCGACTGTTCCCGAGCCCCAACAAGATCTTGCTTCCCATATAGAATCATTTCGGCAACAGGGCTTCAATGAAACGGAGATGATTGCCCTTGTTGCATGTGGACATACGCTGGGCGGCGTCAGACAAGTGGATTTCCCGTTAATTGTAACGGATACCTCGATCGATGTCGACACGTTTGATACCACGACCGCTTTCGATAGTACAATGTGAGTATCATGTATTTTCCTTTGCCTTTTTCTGAAGAAGAAGATCCTCTATAGCGTATCTCAATATCTCCAGAACACTACTCAAGATGTACTCGTTGTGGGCCCAAATGTCACGACACAATCGGATTTGCGGATTTTCTCGAGTGATGGAAATGTTACCATGCAAAGGTGCGAACATGTTCATCTTCAAGTCCAAGATTCAGTGATATGAATATCAAGTCTCGTATATGTAGCCTGCTCTCTGTTGAAACCTTCAGCGACACCTGCGCAGCCTTGTTTCAGAGAATGCTCAACACGGTTCCAAGTACCGTAAACCTCACCGATCCAATTACTGATCCATTTCAATATGTCATAAACGATCCTCTGCTCTCTTACCAAAATGGTACATTCACTATGTTAACTGCCCTACGAGTGCGCTCGCCGTTCGTATTCATCTCAGGTACCAAAACTAACGGATACCTTTAGGTTGTGAACCCCAGTGCGAGTGCCACAGTAACCATGTTATGGGCTGACCAGCAGGGAGCATCTTTCTGTCCGTCTACTGGATGCTCTGTCCAGTCATCCGGATCCCAGCCTGTCTTCTTCACTATAGTCGGCGTAGCGCAGGGCTTCACCGCTTCACGGTATTTTTTCAACGCAAAAATCAATGCTACGTCTTCAATATCCAAATTTTGGTTCGAGATCAATAATAACGACGGCTCTGATCCAGTCATCGTTGATAATGGTGGTTCTGGATTTGTGCCAAGTCTTTCATCGTTTGTCGATGTAACACGCAGCGAGCAGGTCTTTTCAGAGACTAGCGTGTTTTTCAAAGTTGTTATGGCGGTACGTCCTTATGGTCCAGTTTCTCTCCTCAGTAAGCTAAATCTGGCTGCTTTGAAGGTATCTGGCGACGCAGCTTCAGCTACCGCGTCCATGACTGGATTTGAAGCACTCTCAACTGCCACTGCTCCTCCTTTTACACCCACAACAACTTCAATGACTCTTGAACTCGACGACACTAATCCACCTGAAGGAGGATTCACGTTCTTTACCGCAAATGTCAGCACATCTGTAACGTTCCTTGATATTACAGTGAATGTAGGCAGCACTACTTTTACTATAGATAATTTTAATTTACGCACTGCTTCGGACTTTTTTGCTTCTGTTACCTGAAAGATTGTTCTTTTCCTCGAATACCCATGGCTTCATGATATTTTCAAGTTCTTTGAATATATGTATATTCAAAAAATCATTTTGCTTGACCACTTACGCGAGATGCAAGTAACTTCAGATGCCATAGTTTCAAGAATTTAAAGTCATAGGTAAGTAGGAGAATCCGAATGGAAACTTAGGAAGGTCGAGCATGCATTGCCATCCCGACACTGACTGAAGGGAAGGGAGAGTACTGTAAGCAGCGATCGGATAAAAACTCGCAAAAGGGGGTCCCTTTAGTGTTGAAGCCTATGAAATGCTATGTAGGTCAGGTTCATTTCAAAAATATTTCGGTTTACGGGCTGGCCTGTATTCCAGAGTTCAGTATTGCATTTCAAACATGTTTTACAGCAGTCATTTTACAAAATTTTAGAAGCTCTCCAGCTTTGGGCCGTAGGTATATCAGACGACAGAGAACTACGATGAGAGACTTAAACATGCTATCATACTAAAGATGATTCTGACAACGAGCTCGTCCAACCATAGTGTTTTAATGAACTAGTAAATAATAGATTAGCGTCGATATATGCCTATTAATCATAAAATTTGAGGTCCAAGAGCGATTTTCAATCAATGAGATTGATACATTCAATGTACAGGTTGTACCAGTCCCGTCGCTCTCAGTGAACGTCCAGGCGAGGAATGAACCTGCCATTTTCGACTAACACCACGGAAGATGAGAAGGTGGCAGAGTGGAAGCTCCTCTGTTATCCGGAGCAGGTTTTCGGTTGGACACGATGAACGTTGAATATCAAGCGACGTAGACGCCCAGCAGACGCCTTACTTTAGACTCGTCTCGCGCCTTGAACTCTTTCAAACTAAAACAAAAAAGTCTTCGAAACGCACTGGCCCTCTGACGATGATGCATGATGGACAAGACTCAAGGTCCTGGGCTTCGCTGAAGATCTAATAGCTATAAAATACGAATAAGCACTATGTTTTTTTTCACAAGTATTTCTTTCTGAATGTCTAGTAGCAATGATGCACCTGGTCTTCCATTTTCCCCATCCACAATCCCTTCGTGAGCCCACTTTGGGAGTATTTGGTATTTTATCTCACTTTGTAGTCGTATCCTTGACAATGGCTCGAGTCCCACTCCGCGAAATCAAATTTCTAGTTTCAGCGTCGATCCCGGCAGTGGCACTCCTTACAATTCCACACGATGCTTCGGTCCGACTCTAAGGATTTCTCCTAGTCAGTCTCCTCATCCATATGCTCGCCCTCACCTCCCCTCGAAACTGCGAATATTTCCCATTCCAAACGCCACCGCGACCGCGCCCATGCACTGCCATATCATGCACGACATCTCACCACATCTACGGCAGCATCTTGCTGCTTCCTACGCCCGTACGATAAGTCAGAGACGGACAGGAAATGAATCGTCGGAGGATGTTCCAGTTCCAACAGAGATCTAGAGGATCATCTCACCGTCGAGCTAAACCCAAACCGCTGTAGTACAAGTCTTCCGCCATCTTCTGGGCCTCAGCGCACTGTTCCGAGTCGACGTGTTGGAAATGGGAGGAGATAAAGTCGTGATTTATGAGTTGAAGCTGGATACCAACGGTTTCGGGGGAAGAATTAGGTTCGGTTCGGATGTTAATGGCGGAGTGGAGGCGAGTTGTATCACAATCAGTATCCCTAGCCTGGGTAATCTGTCAATGAAGAGGCAGGTTAAGCTCGGGCAATCGTACAGAATTCAAAACGAAGCTGGAGAACATGGTGCCGGAGTAGCTCTTGCCAAAGTATCCCGATTTCGCTCTGACTGGCGTTCCGCAGGAGCGGTCGGGTCTGTCACTTACCAGTGTCTTCGCGGCAGGACATTTATTACCCTTCGTTGGATGATGATCTCAATAGCAAGAATGGGATGAGGCTAGCAGTTGGGTAGAGATAACAGAATGAAGAACGACCTTGAGATAGATATGTGACGGAGAGGATGTACTGCTGGCTTTGGGTGTCTGATCGTTCTCTTTCAGAGTCTTAATTGATCGACTTCTAACTTCAATGTGCTTGTGTCGATGACTACATATAGTCAAGTTTGGGAAAAGAAAAACTGGGTGATCGAGAGTATCAGTAATGGACTCGCAATATCCAGCCAAGTTCGTTGAAGACTGGGGACGAGGACAAGTCGTAGCAAGTGGTTATGGTGCTCTCGTTCATCCTGGGAAGCTATTCTCAATCTCTTGGTGTCGATACTGTTAGGCTCGTAAGCGAATCTCTTCATTATCCTTTTAATTACATGCTAACCAAATACTCAAGTAAACGCAAATCACTATGACACCCCAACCAAGATTGACTCGTCGCCGGTACATCCAAATATTCTACCAACCCTCCACGAACAAGTTCTGATAGCCAAGATGAGGCTAAATTCCAGAAGCAGTGAGATATCAACGGACCGCTGATCTTTTCCCGGATCCTCGCGGTACTTTCAACACCTCCTTATTCACCTTTTGCCACCACCAGCAGTGACCGTGGCAGTAGCAAACGGCGCTCCACTATTATCCGCTATCGTTGCTGTCGGGTTCTTCCCACCTCTTCCTTTAAAAGGCATCGTAACCGTACATTGTGGGTTACACTTGGAACCCGGCACGGTGGAGGTTAAATGATACTGGAAGGTGCTCTGAACGATATTGACTTCCGCCACGGGAAATTTATTCATGAAGTTGAGCTTCAAATTCTTATCGTAGGGCGTCTGGATGGCTAAATCATTGGCGATGGAAGGCTCGGTGAGGAACGAGCGGACGTAGGCTTCTTCCTCCTCGTTCACTTTTTTTCTGAAAAGTAGCTCGGTAATGATGTTGGGTTTTTGGAAGCCTGTCGTAAGGAAGAGGACGCCAAAGACTGACTCTGTATCCGAGCGCGAGTGAGTCGTGGAGCGTTTGGAAATGGACGACGCTCCTCCGAGAGAGATCACGTCGCCCACGTCGCGGATTGCGATATCATCACTGTTTAGAGCCTATGGAGAAAAAAAGATGAGCTGGTACGCTTGAGGATATGTATGAAAGCACTCACAGGAACGGGGCTCGCATATACAGCGACGACAAGACCGAGGATAGGATAGGCAGGGCTGAAGCGCATGGGAATTGTTATAGGATACGAATTGGAAGGATACGAATAGATACAGCCGGTGGCTTTTGACCAGCAAATGAGCTTCAATGATATGGGTGGAACTGGACCAGCAGTTGAGAGAGATTCGATGGCCATCGCGAGCTTTATACTTGCTCGTTCCCGCTAGTTTCCATCTAGCGATGTCACTGCGGATAAAATGATTGTCAAGATTTTTCTGAATTCTTGGCTCTTGAGACCTGCTTGTTACCGTGACTCGACATGTCTGGCAGAATGAAAGTGGTAAGTATCGCTTTGTAAATCATGAATTATGTAAATAAATCGATTCCACGATTCCTCGGGAAATTATCCAATCGTACGCGTGGTCAACCGCGCCAGTTCCGTTCCTCATCCGTTCGGTCGCCACCTATTTCAAATAAGTAGATTTGGAAGGACTGGGAACCACTTGCAGTCACTAATAGGGTCACAAATTTGTCTTTAACTTAGCGAAATTTCGCTTCGAGAGATCTGAATTTTTGGTGCGGAACTCTGTCCCCTGCCATGACTCTTATAAGATTATTTTGGATGGACTTGTATCATCTGGTAGAGTCAGAATGCCCATATTGTAGAGGTATAAGATGAAAAGTACGTGCATGGTATGAGATACTGCCCAAAATTACCCAAAAACTGGTGACATTGATGTAAGTTTTGCGCAAGGACTTCTCGGAGTAGACCCAGAAGATATTGTTGGATTCCATAGCCGAAATTAGCATCTTACTCCAAATAAGAGAGCTTTAGAGCAAGAAAAACCGAATATTGCTGCAAAATCACCGAAAATCTAGTATAATGAAGTTAGATGAGGTCAGAGCAGGCCTAAAATGAAAAAAATAGACTTACCAGAGTATAGAAAAGTTGTATCAAGGATTAAAACAATCCTTCCTTACCTTGACATTGATTGGGAGTGAATATCGTGCTCTGTAGCACCATGAATTCCCGATAATTGGATTAGAAAGCACTTGGTTACCTTCGATTTATTTGTATGAGCTTACCATGATCGAGAGATATGGAAATGAAGCATTAAAATCCCAAACATGGGCTCGATATTACCCGGACAGTACAAGATAGTAGCTGCCAAATCGCCGCAGTAAGCTCAATCTACTATTAAAAGAGCTGAAAATGACAATATTCATGAGCAACACTCATAAGCACCTTGTAACTTACCTTGTTAAAGTCAGGAGGAAGGATGACAGGCCATTCACGCAGAGGTAGTGGTGGGGAGAAATCAAATTTTCGCTAAGTTCAAGTCACAAATTTGTGACCCTGCTAGTGCCCAGCCAAGCCTCGCGTAGCCGGCTGACCGTTGATCGCATCAACATTTGGAAGCGGGTGGGGACGAGCCTACAGCAAAACCTGTATAGATAGATAGATAGATATACACGGCGTGGTCCCGTTGCGGAACTGCCGGGAGCACCACTGGGTGACTTCCCGTAGGATTTTTGTAGTTATCGCCGAGCTACAAAATTTTGATCAGATTTTGTAGGCTCGTGACCATCCGTTTCTATTTGAAACTATGGCACAGCCATCTCGGACCGAAGGATCCGTAGACGTTTCTGAGTTCCTTTGTTTATGGTACAAACAAACGGATTTGGTTGTTTACACCAAATAAATTACGTAGGTGGGATTGGTCGCGAGTCTAGTGATAACTGTGTCGTTTTTACTAATCATTTGCCATAGGATACACGATACTGAGTTTTTTTAATGGAACCCATGGCAATTACCCGATATAGTGTCTAAGTTACACAAAATGCTGAAGCGAAGTGATTCCTTGGTATACGTATACTACGTATACGCAACAATCGATAAAATTATGAAAACATGGGTATATCCGAACCATCTTTTAGGAAGAAACTTCGATGAAAGCAAGGAAGTCCGCAGCAGCGCCCAGATTAAAATTATTTACAGTATAACTAGTGCTGCCTACATTCGCTGTAATATCCAGGAATGAGACAGCTGTACTAACATTTGCGGTAAAGAATATGAATCCTCCTTCGGGTGGATTAGTTTCATCGAGTTCAAGACTGATTGAAGTTGTTGTGGGTGTAAAAGGAGGAGCAGTGGCAGCCGATAATGATTGAAATCCGGTCATGGACGCGGTAGCTGAAGTTGCATCACCAAGTACCTTCAAAGCAGCCAGATTTAGTGCATTGGGGGGGGGCGAAAGGGCCGTAAGGTACATACCGCCACCACAACTTTGAAGAACTCGCTAAAAGTAGTTGGAGTCTCAAGAAAAATACCCTCGCTGCGCGTCACATCCACAAACAATGAAAGACTTGGATCTTGCTCAATTACAAATCCAGAACCACCATTATCAACAATGACTGGATCAGATCCGTCATTATTATTGACCTCGAACCAGAATTTGGATATTGAAGACGTGGCATTGATTGTTGCATTGAAGAAATACCGTGAAGCGGTGAAGCCCTGCGCTACGCCGACTATAGTGAAGAAGACAGGCTGAGATCTAGATGACTGGACAGAACATCCAGTAGATGAACAGAAAGATGCTCCCTGCTGGTCAGCCCATAACATGTTTACTGTGGCACTCGCACTGGGGTTTACAACCTAAAGGATGTTTTTTTTAGTCTTGGGAACTGAGATGAATACGAACGGCGAACGCACTCGTAGGGCAGTCAACATGGTGAATGTACCATTTTGGTAAGAGAACAGAGGATCGTTTATGACATATTGAAATGGATCAGTGATTGGATCGGTGAGGTTTACGGTACTTGGAACCGTGTTGAGCATTCTCTGAAACAAGGCTGCGCAGGTGTCGCTGAAGGTTTCAACAGAGAGCAGGCTACATATACGAGACTTGATATTCATATCACTGAATTTTGAACTTGAAGGTGAAAATGTTCGCACCTTTGCATGGTAAACATTTCCATCACTCGAGAAAATCCGCAAATCCGATTGTGTCGTGACATTTGGGCCCACAACGAGTACATCTTGAGTAGTGTTCTGGAGATATTGAGATACGCTATAGAGGATCTTCTTCTTTAGAAAAAGGCGAAGGAGAATACATGATACTTACATTGTATTATCAAAAGCGGTCGTGGTATCAAACGTGTCGACATCGATCGAGGTATCCGTTACAATTAACGGGAAAGTCCACTTGTCTGACGCCGCCCAGCGTATGTCCACATGCAACAAGGGCTATCATCTCCGTTTCATTGAAGCCCTGTTGCCGGAATGATTCTATATGGGAAGCAAGATCTTGTTGGGGCTCGGGAACAGTCGCTGGGCCAGCTACAGTGGCATCGACACGGCCAGCACTAAAGGGAATGACTGGGCCTCCGCATCCTACCACAGCGAAGACTGCTCCTAGAGCTATCATGTCCGCCACTGAGTGTAGCCAGTGTAAATCAGAGACCAAGTACTTCGCTCGATAGTTTTCGATACGTACTTCCAAAAAATGGAGTAGTAAGCTCAAAGCCATTGAAGTCTTGTAGTGATTGAATCATTCCTTCTCCGACATTCTGTAAAACTTATGTTCCAGACCGATTCAAGTGAAAAATTCAAATCTTCATACCTGAGGCCTATCAAGCTCATACATAATTGATGCGTCGAGTCCTCCAGTTCCAGAATCCACATCATGAGTCGACATGTCATGATAAGCCTGTACAAACAAGATAAAATCCAAGTTACTCGGAATGAATGAGTCTACTCACAATGCGAAGCCATTGCGCAGATATTGTTGTATTATCCCGAAGAGGACAGCCTTGCACCACTATGTCCAACGGACCTTCATAAAGCTGGTTATCCGCATAGCTCAACAAAGGGTTAGGCCATTGAAATGTTGACAAGCTCCGAGCATATCCAGTCAAGGTGCCTGCTATCACTAAGAATCGGAGTAGTTGCGACATATAATGATTAAGTGGATACGAATAGGGAGGTCAGTGTAGATAGTTCTTTCAACGAATTTCTTTTTATATGTACCTTGCTTGCAATAGTCAGGTACGACGATATATGTGATCCAGGCCTGACTCGTTGGTATCTTGGCCTATCTTGACAACCGTAAACGCTCCAGCGCGCTCCCTGTCGGTTATTACAACTTGCATCTACACATTCCCCTTCCGAGTCTTCCACTGACGGGGAAATTTGACCGAAGCCAATGGGGATGCACCGAGATATACAATATCCGAACCTGGAAAACAAAGTTGCCGACGTATTATCTTTCCTTCTGCTCTTCCGTACAAGCCAAACTAGGGTTTCCCAGATGCCAATGGAGACTGGAGCACTGGAGCAGGGACTGGAGCAAAACCAGGCAAAACATGCTAAATTGCAGAAATAACTTGAAGAGAAGCTAAACTTGAGGGCCTTATTATTGTATCAACTCACACACCTGAGTCATCGCCTTCGATGATGGGAAATACCAGGGGAATATATAGGATACCGGGCTAGTGAGACCTCCGTGTTGGATTCAGTAATACGCAGTAGAGTTGGGAGACAACGAAATTCAAATTTTTGATGAGTCCAAAGCCTGGATTCCGATAGGTGTTGAAATCATGAGAATGGTCGAAAATGTGTTTTATATGTAAGTAGTTGGGAGAATCCGATAGCTTGTTCTCGGGTATTGCGAAAGGTACCCCAGCAGCAACAGCAGTAACCCTACTCCTCACAAATGCCCTCACCTCTGACTCTAGATCCGCGTTCATCCTCCCCTCCCTAGCCATCGATTTCGACCCTCCGAGGCTAATTCTCATTCCCCTCGTCCTCCTCCCAACCTTCCTAGCCTTCCCCGCCTCTCTCCACCTCTTTTTCTACCCTCTCGTCAAGTCGACTTGGGTATTTCTTATCGTTGGAGGTTGGGTTTGCCATAGAACAGTGAGGATGTGCATGAGGTAAGGAGGCAACGGAAGAAGAGAGGTCAAGGGATGTGTCTTCGTCGTCGTGGAAGATGGCGCAGCAGCAGCAAATTTTGGTTGGTATTATTGGGAATGGGTCTTTGCCGAAGTCTAGGTCAAAATGAGACCGATTCGAGGTGAGTTAGGAGTTTGAAGGAGAATCCGCCTGAGTAAGAGAGGGAGTTGGTTAGTTAGAAAGAAAGAAAGAGATAGAACTAGAGATAAAAAGATATCGATAGAATATGAAAAGTACCTTCATCTTCATGCGGAATGAGAATCCTCGTTTTCGACAGCAGCAGCATCACTTCTATAAGAGGAAAGGAGGTTCTATATTCATGTCAATGTTCCCTCGCCATCTTCCGCATTGGGCTTCCTTCCCTCGACTAAATTCGCTTCATCGAGATTGACGGCCAAGTCCACGGTGCCTGCCGAAGACGTAGGGATACGTTTGCAAAGTAAGATTTGGTGCAGGTGGATTTGGTGATGGAGTAGACACGACGGTGCAGTACGTGATGCCGATGCGGGGTTGGAGGATAGGGAGGAGGGGTGAAGGAATAAGAGGTTTCTTAGTGCCAAAGTTTAGTCACTGTGTTGTGTGCTGCTGCTGTTTATGGCGTCGTCTATGTTGTGGGAGGTAGTACAGTGCGTACTGGAGGATGTGAATGCGGAACAGAGGTTGAGTCCGCCTAAAGGAAACATTGATTAGTTTGATTTTACAAGTTATATAGGTAGAGTAAATATAGAAAGAGAATGAAAAGACGCATACCTTCATCATAGTGAAAAGGTGTTTGGATTTTTGGTTCTAAGTACTTCGTCGACCTCGTCCGAGTTTACACAGCACCCATATAAGGCACAGAAACCTCCACAAATAACCGTTCCTTGCTACACTGGCTGCAGCATCTTCGAGATCAATATCGAGTCCCAGTCCGTGTCACAGCATGGAAGAATGAGAGGGTTCGTGGAGAAAAAAAAGATAAAGCTGGTCGGGCATGTTTCGCAAGTTGATGCCAGTGAATGACGGGCGTTAGATTCAGTTCTTTCAAGGATAACCTGCAAAACTGTAAGATTAGTCGAGAGGAAAGGAAAGAGCATGTACCGTTCATTATCGTCTGGTTTTAATTTAGCTTCCCCAATACGCGACGTCAGCAAAGGTTGAATATCAGTCTCTACTCCAGAATCTCAATCATCCGGCTCTGCCATTCAGTAAGAGTCTGTTTTACCTATCGTATCTTGTAGTTCATTCTATTGAGCTTTATTAGTTTTTGGTACTTTGGAGCTTACTGGAGCTTGTCGTTCTATTAGTATTATTAGTTTTAGTATTAGTTAGTATTAGTAACTGTACTTAGTTCGTGTACTATTCCTGTAGATTATGTAAGCAAATTAGTTAGTGCCGCTTGTGGAATGGCAAAAATGATTACAGTAAAAACGACACAGTTATCTCTCTTATAGACTCACGTGGCAAGGACCTAATATATTCTGAGCCCCATGGTCCAAATCACACCCTCGTTTCAGAAACCTCTGTTGTTATAATTATCTGTTAGTTTTAAGAATTGGTTATCGTATAAAGGCCAACCAAAAATAATTTCTATGGGCATATATTTTTACTCATGTACCATAAACACTTAGTAACTCCCGACCGAAAGTACTCCTTACGGATCCTTTATCCCCGAGTCTACTGTGAGTACAAAAATGACTGTGGCCCAGTTTAACCGTTCATATCGGTATAACGAAACAGTACACACAGATAGATCTAAGGCTTTCTCATAATAAGAACTTCTAGCAATTCCCGTGCCAGTCGGTAAGCCTACAAAAATATACCCTGATAATGTCTAACAATAAGCTTGTAATCTGCTGCGAGCAAAGAAAAGCTTAACTACCAAAAATAATCACGGGGAAGTCACCCAGTGTGCTCCCCGCAGTTCCGCACGGGGACCAACCGCCCGTGTTATCATGATAATTTTTGTGCATGCACATTTAATATGCGACATTAAGTCTAATACATGAGTGGATATCATGACGCATAGGTAGTTATAAAACGAGCTACCAAGAACTCCCAACCCCAGCCAGTCACTATGTTTCTGCTTGTAAGGGCAGACCAAATCAATCCGTCGAGGCTACGAGCCTTTTACGCACTGGAATTGGCCTTGGCTGCGGCCACTAGCCCCAAGGGTCACCAAATTTGTGCTTGAACCCTTAGCGAAGGATAACATGTTTGCGCGCTCGTTAGCCTCTGTATCCTGACACTGCACGCGGCCTTGCGTGTGAATGGGCCCAGCGCGCCGTGACTTGGATCATGCGTGCACCGTGGACCAACTCGGTCTGCGTTCGCCCTGACGCCTTTATTTAGTATAACAAACATACAGCGGCGTGAAAGTGTTGCAAACTGTGTGTGTTCCCGCGGCGCCATGAGATGTTATCTCTGCCTAAAATTTGAGGTAGCCAGAACTCAAATGGTAAGGTTGCTGCTCATTTTGCGGACTATTATAGGGTCTAGATTCTTAATAGTATAATTGAGCTTACCTGCCGGGCCGATGGTCAATTGGCCTACCTCAATCCGGACCTTTTTCTGCCTGTACTGTCACGGAGTAATATCGGAGCCATTGGTTTCGGGATTTTAATGCTTGCATTTGCATATGTCTGGATCATGGGTAGCTCATACAAATAAATCGCAGGTAACCAAAAGTGCTTCTAATCCAATTAATCGGGAAATACGGTGCTCAGAGCAACCCCGATATTCACCCAGGTAACCATGTACCCAAATAGGTGTACGTCAGGTATTCGAGGCCACGGCGTGAGGCCGCTTGACGCCAAACTTCACGTCATTCCGGCAGACACGTCATTAATGGCTTACGGCGTGACTTCAAATGGCTCGGCGGCGGCGCGCCGTCATTTGAAGTCACGTTATCGGAACACTAGTGGTGGTAACCATCTATATTCAATGGTAAGCATTGGCAAGTAGGAGTAAAAGCGATGATACAAACTTTGACCAGCACAGGCTATGGAGAACATGACCTTCGAAGGATGCCATGCACCAATACATGCTACCTTCCTGAGACCCTCTTCCTCAGCAGCTTCTTGGTACCCCAATGGTGAGTTACACCCTCAAAACCATGACCGTTGGTGACGGCACTGACATCCATACACACTCATCCTGCTCAAAGACAGAGCTGACCTTGACAGGCTTCTTGAACAGGCCATGAGCAAACTCGACCTTGTCTACAATCAAACCGCTGTTAACCAGGATCTCCATAAGGTGTGCCTTCTTCTGCAAGAGACTGATCTTGCAGATTTGAGTGTGCGCAAGGACATGGACAATGGTGCAGTATTTGTGAATACGTTCAAGATTGCAGGTAGCAGACTTGCCACCATCCTCGGTGTGCTTCTTGGCATAACGAGTGAAGATTTTCTTCTCCGAACGGTACGTTTAAGCTCATCTGAAAGATGTGAAGCCCAAACAGTGGTAAGGGTGCGGAGTCCACAGGGAGTTTCAACGTAGCCAACAACACTGACTACCATCATTGGTGGTGTCTCAATGACAGTAACGGCCTCTACAACTTCACGCTTGTGCATCTCTGGAAATAAAATGTTAGGTTCAAAAAAGCTGGGATGAGAAATAGTTACGCGCTGGAACTGGGACAGTCAAGATCACGGACAACATGGGTCATACCAGCCTTGTAGCCCATAAGAGCAGTCAATGAGCTGTTACTGTGAGAGACAGAATAATGTACTGTTCATTACCAATGGAAAAACCTGACCATCAAGAAGCTTGTAGCTGCAGCGGTCTGAGGCGAAGCATCTTCTTGATGCTACAAACTATTTCACGCTCAGTGGTCATGGTGAATGGTAGCCATGCTCCGTGACATTCTTGACCAGAAAGTCAGTCAGATCATGACCAGCAAGGTCAAAATGGAGAATGGCGTGAGAAAGCGCGAAACCCTTGTAGACGGGGACGGCGTGAGCGACACCGTGTACTAAAGATCTTCACAAGTCCGGATCCCGGTATACCGGGATCCGTGCCACAGGTACCGGGGGGGTGAAATACACTGACCTGTGACCTGCCAAAACCCGTGGGAAACGGGTCCGGTATGACCGGGATCCATCGCAGGTATACCTGCATGACCTGTTATAGTTTTTAACTATAGATTTTTAGTACTTGTTACTAGTTAATATGCTACTAATACTTATAGTAACTACTATTAGCATCAACTGGAATCAATTCAATGACAATAAAGTACTTATTCTCAACTTTGTCAGTCCTAGTAAGTATTATATTAGTAGTAACAGGTTAATAAGTATAGTAATTTGGGTAGCATACAAGGACCCAGGGCTCTACCACTAAGTGAAAATAAGCAATGGAGTTTCATTATACGGTGGTAAGGAAGAAATAGTTATGGTTTCATGTGCATATATTAAGTATTAGACTATTAATGTTACTATTACTACTTAATACTAGTGGTATATATTGGACTTGGTACTCTAATACCATATAGTAGTACAAGTATAGATACAGCACACTATTCTTAATATTTTGGTACACTATTTAGTGCTTATGGAAGTAAAAAACAGTTGGTCAAGTATGTAAATCATTTGTCCACAATGACCTGCAGGTACCTGCAGGTCACTAAAAAAATTAGAATCATGACCTGTGACCTGCGGGGATCCATGGGAACCCGGTACCGGGACCCGCGGGTCACAATACCTGCGGGTATTCCCACGGATCTACCTGCAGGTACCTGTCCCTAACCGGGACTCGTGAAGATCATTACCATGTACAATACGAGGGATGCGTAGAGGGAAAGCACAGCTTAGATGGCAATATAGAAGGCGGGTTGAAGGTCTTGAACATGATCTGGTGATGATGCCATGGTCGCAAAGATACCTCAGAGTCAGGATGTCATCTGCAACAAGTGGTTAGAGTGGACAGCAAAAGCAGCATGAAAAAATCTACATACCTGGAAAATACCCTCACCAGCGTTGCTGTGCTTACGGTAATGGTAGAAGGGAGTAGAAGCGGGACGTAAGAGATATCCCAGTATAGAGCAAGAGCATGGAAAGCACTCGCAAAGCTCATAAGGACTGGGAGGGGTGTAAATGCTGAGCAACACAAGTGCACCCATATACGTTCACTTGTTAATTTGATTGGAGTCGTAATAATTAGTGCAATTGTTATGTTGAAAGAGATGGGGTAGGTCGACTGCATCCTGCTCTAAGCGCACATCACAACAGCTAAGGGCTACGCATTTGCAGCTGTTGCCATCCCAGTTCTGCAATTCCAGCCTCCAAATCGACTGTCTTCTCATCCACGGGTGTAGTAGTAGCAGAAAGACTGGCATGAGAAGCAGGAGTAGAGGCAACAGTATCAGCATACGTTCCAGCGTTTGGGGTAGTAGGAAGACAGTGCTGCAGGCAAGCTTGGAGGATTTGGTGCGGGGATGGCGGAGATGGCTAGCCTTGTTCAGGCCTAGAGCCACGGAACATTCTCTGCAATGGAATTGTCTGAGGGCGTGTTGGATTTGGGTGAAAGGAGAGGAGAGTTGATTTGGGTAAAAAGGGGGTATCTTGGAAACTTTCAATTTTGCATACTGATTTGCGAGCATTGCTGATATTTAGAACTAATGTAACGCATAGTAGAATGCATGACTTACCTTTGAGGGATTAAAGCTCTTCAAGCCTGACACGCTCAAATTCTCCTTCCGAAACAACATCCCGGAAGATGACAATCCGTTCCAGCAATGGGTTTTTTTGTGAGAAGGCAAACACCACAGCCTCAAAGTTATCTAGTCTTCTCCCATGAAAGAGACACACTGTTCTTTGGCCGAAAGGCAGTTGGTGAAGAGCAAACAGAAAATGTTTTCCATCGAAAGCGGGAGAAGAAAGCATGAAAGCTTCATGTGTGCTCAAGCCCATGTGGTGCATGTGTATAAAGTGCACTTTGTTGATTTCGCTCTTCTTCAATAACACTGAGCATCACATCAGCATTATATTGAAAATTCAACCCAGCTTCTCGTGGGCACCCCCAGCTCGTTGATGGCATCTCTCATCGCATGCGTAAGGCTTCAGACTCGTTGGAGTTGTTGGTGGCATCTGAATCATAGAAATGCCTCCTTGTATACATTTTTCCTGGACACCAACCAGAATAAAGGAGGATCGTCAAAGGAATTGGGGTAAGCGACATTTCCGCCTGAAGAACTACTTGAGACGGAGACATAGGAAGAAGAATTAAGTGCCCATGTTGGATGAGAGACCCAATTGTCATTGAGAATGTCGTGACACATTGAATCTTGACTTGAACAGGTAACATTGATTTTCTGTAAGAAACCTAAGTTGAGTATGACGTATCAGGAAATAATGCAATGACTCATGCTCTCAGGAAGCTTTCAATAGCTTCCATAACAAGCACTCAGGTCTACCTTACCCGGCATCATTGATACGGGTCTTTTGACAACTCTGTTGACCACTACCGCTCTCAATGATGATGTCGACCTTCCTCGGCCACAGCATTATCATCCAAAAGTGATTGGGAACCATTAGGCATGAATGTTCTAAAGTCGGATCTCAAATCTGGGGTATCTTTAAATAATTGGCTGATTTTTTTTAGAGACTTCTTCCTGGAAAAATGAGAAGAAAAATGTTAGTCATAACATTTAAAAAACATGCAGATATTGCTTGGACCTCGTTAATCAATTCAGGAGAGTGGTTGGGACGCCGTGAAAGTTCAAGCCTGAAGCAGTGGAAGCATGAGTTGGAGGAGGAAGAGGGAGAGCAAGTTGAATACCTATGTCTTGACATTCTTCACAATCAGAAACATATAGTTGAATGTTTGAGGTGAGAAGTAGGAGTGGTCACCATTAACAGTGCTGTCAGAGTTGGTATTGGGAGAAGGGAGTGGGATTCCATATAGCAAATAACCGTCACAGCTCCCCTCCATCTACATATCACATCAGGATCAAGAACAAGACAAGCAAAAACAGCAGACCTTTATATTCATACTCCTCATGCAGCACGCTAATATGCCAAATTTTTGGCAAGACCTCGAGAACGCGATTCTTGACAAGTTCGCTTCTAGAGACGGTATATGAGAGCTATAGTGAGCCCGAGCTGATAGCTGTAACAACTCTAATAAGTGTGGAAATACTCGGACCAACAGAGCCACGGTATTAAACTGAATATCAGCTCTAAGTAGTTTGTAGGAATCCATAGTCCAGTAGCGGAGTCTTACTGGCATGTCAACGCCAGAACTCATATTAAAAGAGGCATATTGCCCACATAGACTTGAGCTCCAAAGGATACACTCTGAAGACAAGTAACTCAGGGATTATGGAAGGATATAAACTTCGCACAACGGCACAGAACCAATTCCAGTGGGCTGATGCTGAGATTGTCATGATAGCCAAATGATACTTTGAAGCTTGATATCAAGGAAGCGCTAGTAATCTGTTTGGCACCAAACAAACGGATAACTGGTGTATGCTGAAAGAAAGAAATAAGAACAGGAGGATTGACAAAGCCAAGAGAATATACGTAGACCCTCAAAGTGATGTGTATCAGTATTGGAAGGCGTACGTGTCTGCTGAGAAACAGAAGAAACAATGCGTAATAGACAGAGATTCGAGCTAGAAGAATAACACTGTACATCAGTTGGTGTTTTCCTGCATGAATATACTGCAGGGATATAGAGATATGGGTATGAGTGGAAAGCTACGACGATGGAGAATGATAATACAAAAGAAGGAAAGGAGGACACCATAAGTTACGATGAGAAACAGAACTATGATGGGGTTAGTGAGCACGGCACTGGACATGTGTCAGCTACATAGCAGTACGCGTCGCCCAGGAAAGGACCAAAGGTGTATAACCCAGATAGAAATAGGGTATAATGCCCATAAGAAGCAGATGAACGGACATTAGGGTTGCAGATATATGCATATACGGACTACTTTATTATAATTTCTCCTTTTTCTGAATAAGTTGTACCATTTCTCCGGATTCTCGAAGTACCTTATTATTTAACCGGCATCTGGCTGAGAGTAGTATAAAAGCCTAGCTATATTTCCTTTGCAAAACAAGTTACCTTTGGACCTCATTTATTGCTAGTGTGAATCCTTGTTGACGTAGCTACGGCTGAGACAGGAAAGATACCACTCCCTTGTGAACCAAAGTAATACTTCGTGTGGTATGGAAAAGAGTTGTTTATTGCGCCCAGCGTTAGAGACTTATAATCCTGATGACTGTGAAAACCCCAGACTTATACCAAGTCAAATTGTTGTTTTAGTTTTGAGGAGTCTAGTGTGACCACCGAGAAACAACCATCTGTTGTGACTGAGCTCAGGTGTACAGGAAACAAACTGTCTGTTGTCCTGAGTGGTTTTGCCCTACTGTTGGGAAATCACTTTGTTGAACCAAGCCGGTGGTTCTTTTTGTTGTCATTGTTATATTGTTACCCCTATCATTGCCTCGAATCAGTATAGATTGATTAGAAAAGGAGATCCTATCCTTCAATCATCTACCAGCATCACTTTGAGAAACACCAGTCACTTTCAAGAGACAAATAGAGTATTTTCTTTGCGGAACCTTTGACAATGCACCCTCGCTATTTAAATTGATAGCCAAACCCCCTGTGTTCCGATTGCTTAGTGTTGATTGCTCTACACTATTTGAACCAACAGACCCACAGCTTGTTAACGTGTAATCATAGAGTGGTAGTCGTAGTCATAATAGTCTTGCTTGGCATGTAATATGAGCAACCTTGTCCTTGACTATCTCAATCTCGGATATTGCCACGGATAATTGAGATGAGATGAGATACACAGGCCAGTGTAAACAATAGCTCAAATCCAAAGTAGCAGCTTTGGGTGTAGGAAGGATGTAGAATGGGAAGACACATGGGTCTACAGGAAACAGTTTGAGTTGCACTATTATTGCGTTTGTCCAGAATACTGACATTGGTTTTGGGTTTAAAAAGGTCTACTAAATGAACAGTTTAGTCGAGTAATTGGAGTGTATGAGACAAAAGACTCACTGGAAGACATGGCCACAAAACAAAAATGTTCATCCAACATGGTAAACCAAGTCTCAATCCTTTTTGCCTTCTTCATTCTTATCTTCTAGCTTCCTAGACCCTCCAACCTCTTCCGAGCTTTTGAATCCAAATGAAAGAAAAAAAAAACTTCATTTTTTCCCCATGAACTGAATCAAATCAAGTCAGCAAGCCTAAATCCCAGCAGCAAAAAGTTTGAGTCGTGGTCAAGCCAAATCCATCACGAGAGGGTAAAGAAAGAGAGAATCACGGGGTCAGGGAGGATTTGAACAGATGGAATGGACATGGACAGAGAAAGAACATTCCTTTGAAAAATGACTGTTGATTGCAAGGGAGTTGCCAGCAATTATAGCAGCAATTGTCTTTGTCATTGGCCTGGCCTCAAGTGGTTTGTTGCAGGATTTGCATGGATAGATATTGACAAAGTCAAACATTGTGGAAGCCAAGTGGAAGCTACTATTATTATTAAGTGCTGGTTTATGCATGACAATCAAATTGTAAGCTGATTACAGCTGATTATGAGTCAATTCTAATCGGATCATAATCCCAGGCCAATTATAAGCACCAAATCAAGTTTGCAACATAGGAGTACTATATGCATCTACTGCTCACTGGGACCCAATGTGGCCTTATCACACCTCAAAACTTACAGGAAAAGAGTAGGTTGATGAGCTTTTGAAAGGAGATATGGTTTGACATCCAAACTGTATCTATACAGAGCTTTATGAGATGTCATCTGAGGGCTGAGAAAGGTAACAAGCACAATGATGCACTGTAATGTCCAAACTGCATTGCCTTTTGCAGTTTTTGGGTCAAGATATTGGTGCTGAGAAGTACGAGTGAACCCAAAAAATGGCTTATAACCAATTCCACAGGTCTCCAGCTTTTCATTTACTCTAGATTACTAATATTTACTACAGCGAAAGATGAAGCAGTGGAGGCGGACCGGATGCTGGTCTGCATTCCACATTCCTGTGGAATGATCCAAACGAACTCTAAACCAGAACCATCCAGAGCAAATCTAGAGACTTGTCAATCCCTCCATTTGATAATTGTAGATCCGAGGGTGGTACTTGCCCGGAGTTTAGTTCCACTCCACACCACAATGCTGTTTCCTGACTCCTGAGTATTCCATCCTATGGAGTCCTGCATCACTGCTCCTTGTCCTTGTTGGATACACTAAGATGATATGCAAGACAAAACAAAACCAGAATGAGATTGTTTTGATCAAACCCGGCAATTATTGCACTGTATTGCACTAGCAACTACAATCACTGAATTTTGAAGCTAGTCTTTAATCTTTTTATCTTGACGCAGTCAGTATAAGTATAGTGAGTGTTTCCAGTATGACTCTATCTGACAATCTTACCAACAAAAAGTTGTCAGATGGCTACGATCCCTGTTGCAACTGACACTCATGGAAACACATATCAACTTTGGGCAGTTCCAGTGACACAGAATAGTACTAACAGTACTAACATCCCATTCCTCCAACCAATGCAGTCTACACTGCCCAATCCCAAATTCCAGATACTGCTGTACATGTCCCTCCTAGTAATCCTAATATTGCTACTACTGCTAGTATGAGCATGGCAGCAGTCTATGGTAGCCCAGTACCCACAGTTTCTCACACTTCTAGTACCTCTATGCAGCCTATGCTCCCCGGGGGCAGTAGCAACACAGCTCCTTCTGTTGATCCCATGGCACCTGTTGTTATTAACACAGTTCCTTCTGTAGTCCATGCTGCTACCAATACTGCACCAACATCAGCCAGTGCTGGTACCCCTAGAACCACAATACCCTCATATGCTCCTCCTCTCAACCCTTATGCTCCTAATACATTGACTGCAGTACTAGGTGCTCAGTCCTCAGTTCTCCCTAGTAACACAGTGGCTGGGGTCAGGACTGGGTTTCCTGTGGCTAATAACCCCACTGCTCAGTCTGCGGTTCTCCCTAGTACTACAGGGGCTGGGACTGGGACTGGGTTTCCCACAGTGGCTCCCACTGCTCAGCTGTCAGCCCTCCCTAATACTGCCAGAGCTGGAGTTGGGTCTTCTATTCACCGTCCTGGTAAGCACATCCGAGGACGGAGTATGAGTCCCGAGAGGATAGGTAGTAGGATTGGATCCCACCTTGGAAATTCACAGTATCCACAAGCTGCTGCTCCGAGCTATCCAGCAGCACTGGGAGCTGGAGCTGGGGGGCTTGCTCAATTTGCAGGTCAGCCACAGATGCCAATGCAGTTTGGTGGGTATGGCGGTTCCGCAGGCATCAGCAAAACCTGTGAGATGCCATAGCAAGGTTCCCCTCTGTCCAGTTCTGTGCAGAGCTGCACGGTTCTGTACAGAGCTGTACAGCAGCTGATGGATAGTCAATCCCATTACTTCCCATCAGCTGCTGTACAGCTCTGTACAGAACCGTGCAGCTCTGCACAGAACTGGACAGAGGGGGACCTTGCTATGGCATCTCACAGGTTTTGCTGATGGGGTATGAAACTCAACAAATACCCTATACCAGGGCTCAACTGCAAATGCAACACGGTGGATATGGGGGCTATGGAGTAGGAGGGATCAGGATGGGAACTGGGGCTACTGCGGGGCTACCTTTACAACAGCCTCAAGCTCCAGTTGTTGTGTATCAACCTAGTCAAAGATCCAGGCATCATCATCATCAAAATCATTCACTTGGGCATAGGCATAGGCATGACAGCTTTTAGGTCAAACTTTGAGAAGGGTTTTACTAGCACACATCACCTGTACAAAATTTCCCTCATTCAACTTGTGGTTTCCTCATCATCTTTATCCCCTCCTTACATCAGGAACAAAAGTAGTAGAGATACCTAAAGCCTCTAAAAATGCACTGCATTGAAGTGAAACATTTATTTCTAAGCATACTTATATTATAACAAGCTCAGGTCTCTACACATTTTGGATCACCCTCCACTTACATACTTATAGACCTTCTATAGGCTCTGATACCTGCCATCTGGTCTTCCAATTTTGCTAAAGACTAAGGCTCTCTTAGACTCCAAACTAATTAAAAAGGTGGGACTGGCTACTGACTAATTAGTAACTACTACTACAACTAACAGTAATGAAATCTTGCTTTTTATTTTTTAAAGGATTTACTTATATCATGCAGAAGATAAAGGGTAATTGAAACACAATCCAGAGTGAAAAGTAAGTATTGTCTACTTAGACACAAAATTTAGGATCAAGTAGTCAAATACAAGAATTTGAAATGAATAAATAGGGAGTTGTGGCATGGCAAATATTTCATCAACTTTCTCGCATGGAGCCCCGCTAAAACTATGACAAAATTTTTGCCATGCCACAACTCCCTAATCTTAGCAAAACAGTCTAAACAAATCACAAAGCTGTTGAACAAAAAAAAGTTGATATGTAGAAGATGAAGCAGAATATGAAAAATAACTGAGGTACAGCTTGTCCTGTACTTGGTTTAAGACTTTTGCAATAACCCAGCAGTCTTGCCAGTAGCAGCCTCAAGTTTATTCACTTTTTCTCAAGACTCATTTTGTAGCATTACTACTTTAGAATAATATATTTAGTATGAATAAGAAGTGGAAACATGGTTGATGAGCTTTGAAATAGCCTCCTGTAAGCAGACTCGAATACAGATGATGATCTGTATGGATGTATCTGTATGGATCATTAATGTATAACAAGATGCTTAGACTAGGTTTGTAAGACTTGTGAACATTGAAGCACCTGCAAGATTATTCAGCTCAATGGACACATAATTGGCTGCAGTAAAAGGGCTTGCAGACATTACACACATCATTTATGTTCATTGTACACTCTGCCCCTGGGAGACTAATTCTGAGTTGGTTGAACCATACAAAAACAATTCATTTGGGAATAGCACTGGAGATCAAATTGTCCCTGGGCTCAGGGCTTCCTGAAAGTCAGGGAGGGCCAGGCTTTGGAGGTCATGTCTGGCTGGGTATTGTGGGTCAGGCCCTGCCTTGGACATCACTCATTACTGATCAGTTTAATACCTATCACTTCAAAATTGGTAACCAGTATAGGTAATCATTTAACATACAAGTTAATAGTTGATTTGATTTCTGGAATCAGAAATGGGTGCAGACAAGATAAATCAGGATCTAAGTACCAACACTCAACAGAATTGTGATAAGAATGCTAACAAGCTACCTGCCATATCACCCTCTTCTATAATCTTAAAAATGGTGATCTTCTGTGGCTGCCATACTCAAGATTTCAAAAAGCATATAACCCTGGCTCCGAGAATAATCCTGAGTTAATGGATCAAACCCCCTTGAGAGAATATACTCTGCTGCTGCATCATGTTCTATATGTGAAGACAGTGCCCACTTGACTCCAGGAACAAATGAAGGAAGATGCAAAACATCATCCATTGGCAATGGTTCCAAAGTAGTTGGATTTGATGACCAAACATATGGAGGATCATTGAAAGAGAAATAGGTCCTTGTTCCGACTTCCGTCACCTTCAAAGGTGCAACAAAAAGATGATGATTGTTGGAGGGAAGTTTCTGAGAAGATTTCACTCGCAGGAAAAATTCACTTGCATCAAAGATATCTAATGATGATTCAATTGAAATAATTGAATAACATTTCAAGACTTACAGCAATCTTCAAGATTGTAATGTGTTTCTTTGCAAATATAGCCTGATTGTGCAAGCCATAAAACTTCAAGTCTCTCAACATCTGAACATGTCCTTTTTATGAGGCTGCATCTCAGATTGAATTTTTCATAGGGAACTCTGTTTGAAATGAATAAATTTGCAATAAAAAATTGCAATGATTTCAACTCACATTGTCCATCCATTGCTATCTTGGTTATAAATTCTACCTGGTGCATATTCATCAGGCCCACTCCTCCAATGGGATATTGAGTAAGATAATTTATGCATAGGATGGAAATGTGCAATTGGTATGAATGTATCCATCAGTGAATGCTGATAATAGACTGTTTCAAATGAAATCCCAGTGCCTAAGGGCACATCCACAATGGGATTAAAACTGGAATGAGCCAAGAATGTCAAGAAACCAGGAAGATGGCTTTCAATATGATCAATGATCCTTTTACTGGATTTAAGGTCTTGGAAGCTGAGTGGAGGAATGAATGGTTGGTGGTCCAATGTCCATGGGATGTCGGGCACAGCTGAAGGACCCCAAGGACCTATACACATAAGACCAGAACTAGGTTGTATCCAACTAAGGTCTTGTCTAGGCATCAAGTCCAGAAGGAACTCAAAGCCCTAAAGATAAAATTTCAAAAAAAATAAATCAATAATGAGCAGAACAGACTCAAATACATTGTCTTACTCACTGGAGGATTGAATTCAAGTATGTCCTTCCGCTAAATATTTTTTAATTATTAAAAATAACTCTTGGTACTTTGTCACACTTACAAAACGATGATACAGGTAAGAGACAGCTACTGGACTACACTGCATTAACAGGTATCCCAACGGAACTAGTTCTATGAGATTAAAGTTAAAAACACCCCTAACAATCATTGCAGATATCAAATTGACCAGTGTGGAAGACCAGTGCAGGTAAGGTGTCCTGGACAATTCCAAAAAGCTGTGCAATGGAAGGAGTTCTGTATAGCCAAACCATGGCTGCCAATTGGTTAGATGCAACATGATATAATCAAGTCAACTTGCCGTGACTTGGAGAAAAAGAGCAAATCATTTTTGAATGCCTACACAAAGGGGGGTGTTCAGCATACTATATGTAACGAAGACCCTGAACATGCCTTTTGGGCTCCAGGGCCATCATAAGTTATAGCTGTAAAATTGCCCGAAGCAGGGAAATCAATAAGCTGTACGCTGCTAACTGTCCGCACGACTTTCACTCGGGCTTGGGGGAGAGATGGATCCAGAACAAATGTCTTTTTATTGCCTGAAGCATTTGATTGGAGGAAGGGTTTCTTCAGTAATCGGAGGAAAGGTTTATTGAGTAATCGGTGCTGAGGGATGTCCTTGTCCTTTCCCGGTGCCTCGATGTACATAGTAGTACTTGATATGGTGCGATGAATAAACATATCGCCAATTGGAATAGAGCGGTACTTGGTGGTTTGCCCTGTCAGCTTTAGAACGTCTGAGAGATTCGAAAGCGACGTACTCGATTGCCCGAAGCCGTAACCATTGCAGATCCCAAGCTTCCCTGGTTATTATAATGGTGATTGTGAGATACAATGACCTGGTCACCGGCGACATTAGTGAACTCTCCTCCATAGATGTTGAAGTCGTGAGAGTGGTCGAAAAATGTGTTTTTGGATGTCATTTCTGGTCCGTTTTCCGAGGGCTTCGATTCCTAAACGAAGTCGAAGTTATCGGATACCCCAACTGCTATAGCAGCGCGCAAGAGCGCAGTAAAGAAGCGTGAACTTGATGGTGAGCGTTGAGAGCAGAAGCGTTCAATATAATACGCTTTATATTCCGACGACTCTGACCAGAGGGGTTACTTCGGCAGGGCTTGAGCGCCCGACGGGATTTCCATAAATAAATAATACACAGCCTCCGTCTCGGGCCATGCAGTGATACTGATAGTCGAAACACATTGTTCTCTCTCTTCTTTCCTTCTTCAAAGCGCTGGTCGCCGTCACTCAATCCATATCCTAGGCTCCTCCTGGTGAGGCTACTCGGATGGCCTCTTATTTTTCGCGATCAATTATTCATCACAACTTGGCGGTATTCCTTTACGAATCTCATGATAGGAACGGTGTAATTGTAAGCAGAGAATTTTATCTGCGAAATCTGGTACTTAGTTTTTTTTCAGTGTCTCGTTGTGACGGGGCTGGTCTCCCTCACTGCTATACTCTACCTTCTCGTCGTCAAACCGCCTAAACCAAGCTCTTACCGCCACACTCATCTATTTGGTTACCTTGTCTCTCTACTTTTCGCCAATTCCCTGCTTTCGGCCTCTACTGTGATGTCCCTCAAGTGGGTTGTTGGCAAACAGGTTACGCTAGGCTCGTTCTGTACCGCACAAGGTATGTTTTGAAAAGCGTTGAGAAATTCCGATCCTTTATCTTCATACAGGTGCTCTCAAACAAGCAGGGAATGTAGCCACTGCTGTATGGTGAGTATCTTGTTGACTAAGCCGATCTTCCTCGCTAACGGAACTAATTCAGGACCTTCATACTGGCTCTGCACCTGTTCAACCTGCTCTTCCTACGTTCAGCGCCCTCAAGACTTGCCTTTTGGCTGACATTTGTAGGAGGATGGAGTATTCCCCTTGTTTTGGTTATTGTAGGACCGACATTAATCCACACCCCAGAAAGAGGACCTTATTTCGGAATCTCAGGTCCTTGGTGAGTCTCGGCGCCTATATCACTTGAGCTTATCTGACGTTGTCTTTAGGTGCTGGATCAACAATAAATACCCAGAAGAGCAGATTTTCCTGCAATACTTCTTCGTACGTTTTTCCCCCTTTCTGTCCTATTTTTACACTGAACGATCCTCCAGGAATTCTTGTCCGCTGGACTTTCTATCATTCTGTACTTGATCATAATCTTGAGAGTGCGAGGAAATCTAGTGACTATAAATGGGAAATGGAGACTGCAGCACATGCGCGCATGGGATAGCTGGCGATTGGCGATTGGAAGGGACCTTATTGATTCGGCCATGTTACGGTTCGCACAGAGCATGGTCTGGTTCCCTGTGCGTTGCTTTCCTTCCTGTACATCTACGTTCCTTCCTAACACGATCTATTACAAGATTTCCTTTACTATTCTGCTACTTCCAGTAGCTATCGCTCGTATCAGCTCCTTTGCAGGCCACCGAGTCCCCTTCGCCGTTATTGTTTTTACTGATATCGTGTTCAACTTGACCGGTTTGTCTATCTCACCTCTCTCCGTATCTCTCTCGTGCATTCTAATCTTCTTTCTCTATCTCGCATAGGTCTAGTTAACGTCATCCTCCTTCTAACCACCCGCCGATTCTATCCCGACATGGATCTTCCCGAGTTCAACACCCAGCGAAACCCAAACCACCAGTTCTCAATCATGGAGAGTGGAGGTGTTGAACCGTTTACGCTGAATCGAAGTGTTCAGTGCGGAGAGTTATAGGAGGCAGAGGGAGACGGTGCTGGCTTTGAGGAGAGCAACTGGGTCTGGTTCTGGCTCGAACAACTCAACCCTCACCCCCGTATCAGCCGGCTTGACTAGGAGTAATGCGAATTCGGGTAGTAGTCGCGGCGCTAGGACTCCAACGACCCCAAGGGATGACCATTGGCCGAGGGGTGTCAGAACGCCAACGACCCCAGGAAATCGACAAGATCAAGTTAGGAGGGTGGAGCGAGCTTTGCTTCGCTCGTAGAGTAAGGTAGGGTAGGTAGAAGGGGAGATCATGCCTTTCGGTTACAGCGATGATGAGGTTTGGATTCAATGAAGAATTTGATTGAACATATTTCGTCGTCCATCGTGGTGGAGAAGCGCCGTCTGGCGCTTGAAGCTTGAACGTTAGTACTAAAGGTAGCGTCGGTTAGTACAAGCTATTTTGTGCTGACGAAGTTCGACTTTGTCCTCGATTCTCCTTCATATCCTTGGCAATTGGCAAACTTTTTTATTCTAGGTTTAGTATACATAAGTACGTCGCAAATCTGCACAGAAGTGCTGGCTGCGTTGGTCTTCAAAATCGAGGGATGACTATAGGAATAAAGGTATCAAGTCCGCTGTTCAGAATTGGATGTTGCTCCGCGACGCAGTGCAATCCCGGATCGATTACAAACTCCTTTCATCGATACTCTGCTTGGATTCGCTCAACGCTACTCTGAAGTACTCATCATTGCGTGCTTCTGAGCGCTGAAACTTTTCGATATACGCTCGTGTGCATCCAGGTTTACAGATTTGCAATTGGGCTCTCCATTTATGCTTCCAACCATCGAAACCATCGAAACATTCAAACAACTCCATTTATGGTTCAGCGGAAATGCACAGCACAGCCTTTCCGATGCTCTGCAAGTACTAGCCTCTCCTCCTGCCAAACCGCCTCCAAAATCCCCGAGAGGGTCTTGTTATGATGGATTATCCTGTTTTCTTTGACCTGAGCAACTAATATCTGCGAACCCCAGTCCGAGAAGTATGCTGGAGAGTTTCGAATTTCAATTTTTCTGCATGCAGTGCTTTTGGATTTCGCGCGACGCGAGGCTTAAATTTTAACGGCTTATGCGACACTGGCCCAGATGCATCAAGGACGCGGAGTATCAAGGTCGTCAGAATTGCTCATTTTATTCTGAAAAGATGACATGGAAAATCTCCGAACGGGTATTTTTTTTCATATAAAACTCGCGTCTGACCTCCTTACCATAAGCTTCCATCCTCGTTTGCCTTCTCTCCCACCAGCTTCTATTCACGTAGCAGGGATATACCATGTCGCTCAGTCAGGAAAACGAGAAAAATGTTTTCGATGGAAGCAAGACCGACATGGAGTCCGGCTCTATTGAGCAAGCTGGAGAAGATGAACAAGTCTTTGAGGAGCAGTTACAGTTGAAGTACGTGTTCTGTTTATCTCGCACCTTGTATTCAGACTGATTGTCTCTGCAGGCGAGGTTTACACCAGAGACACATTCAGATGATTGCCCTTGCTGGCACCATTGGAACGGTGAGTTTCCGCACTATTGTTCTCCGTGTAGAATCTTATTTTTCCCTTCTACTCCTAGGGTCTTTTCTTGGGGTTGGGTTCAGCTCTCGCAAAATCTGGTCCTGTGGGTGCACTTTTGGGATATCTGTTCACTGGTATCCTCGTATCTGGTGTTGTGTTGTCTATCGCCGAGCTCGCCGCTCTCATACCTCTCACTGGCTCATACGTCCGTTATGCGGAGTACTTTTTCGACCCCGCCTGGTCATTTGCCATCGGTTGGAACCAAGTCTATGGAGCCTGTGTCGCGTCAGTAATCCGGATTTATTCATGAATTCAACTTTCTAAATAACACACTTCTCACTCTCCAGTATTCCTGCTGAGGTTACCGCGGCAGCAGTACTAATCTCATTTTGGACGACATCAGTCTCCAATGGTGTTTGGATTACGATTATGGGTATCCTCATCATCAGTACCAATATGTTCTTTATCAGGTTGTATGGAGAGGTCGAATTTACTTTCGCCCTGCTGAAGATCATGCTGGTCGTCGGTTTGATCATTATGGTATGTTCAATCTCGTTTATAGAATCCATCTATATCGCGAATCTGATTTTATTCCATAAAGGGTCTGTGTATAGACTTGGGGGGTGTTCCTGGTCAATCTCGTCTTGGATTTCAATACTGGAGAAACCCTGTTCGTATCCATTTTTCCCGAGATTTTGACACTATGTTGACATTCGCCGCAGGGTCCTTTTGTCCAATACCTCGGTATTCCGGGATCTCTGGGTCGCTTCTTGGGTTTCTGGAAAATCTTTTCCAACGCTGCTTATGCATACTCTGGTGTTGAGACCATCGCAACTGCAGCCGCTGAAACCAAGAATCCACGTCGTAACATTCCCAAGGCCGCCAAGCGTATCTTTTTCCGAGTGTTGTTCTTCTACGTCCTCACCGTCCTCATCGTCACGATGATTGTGCCATCCAACAGCAAGTTACTCCTCACTTCAACGGACACGGCCAGCCAGAGCCCTTTCGTGATTGCTGTGAGTGTCTAATATTAACTGGGATTTTCGACTCAACTAACAACGTCCTACAGGCAAATCTGTGAGTATATTGTATCTATCTGTATTTTCATCTCCACTGATGACCGAAAAGTGCTGGAATCAAAGTGGTCCCTCACATTATCAACGCTATCGTCTTGACAAGTGCGTGGTCTTCAGGAAATTCTACGATGCTGGTACGTATCACGTATTAGAACGGCCGAGTCATTCCTAACATCGCTTACAGGAAGGATCAAGGATACTATATGGTCTCGCTACAGAAGGACATGCCCCAAAAATCTTTCTTCGCACCAACCGCTTCGGTATCCCCTACGTCAGTGTTTCATTCATCAGTCTCTTCATAGCGCTCGGATACATGACGCTGCAAGACTCTGCTGAAATCGTCTTTGGATGGTTACAAGAACTTGTCGCGGCCGCGGCGCTCGTCGTTTGGATCACTATATGCTTCATCTACCTACGGTTCTATTACGGATGTAAACGACAAGGCATAGATCGTAGTGAGCTTCCGTGGGCTGCACCGTTTCAACCGTACGCTGCGTGGATGGGTTTCTTGGGCTTTAGTCTCATCCTCCTTACTGGCGGATTCAAGGTGTTCATCAAGGGAGAGTGGGAAGTGGAAACGTTCTTCAGCTCCTACTTTAACATTCCACTCATCTTCATCTTGTATTTCGGCTACAAGTTTACGAAGAAGACAAAAATGGTCACTCTCGAGGAGATGCCTATTAGGCATTATATCGAGATCGCCAACCAGAACCCAGAACCTCCGGAGGTTCCTCAGAAGGGATGGAAGAAGCTGAATATTCTATGGTCTTAAGGACTTGGACTGGGAGCGGAGATGTATATCATAATTAGTGTGGCATATTAAGTAGCATCCCTGGATTTTCTGGGTTTAGCATATGTGTGTGTTGGTTCTAACCGTCAAAATTGTATTATATAGATGGATTGGATCGCTTTGCACTCACAGCGTCAAGCCTTGAAGTACTCTTCAACCACGTCTCGGTATCCATTTATCATCGAAAATTTCACGCAATGGTGCCATTAGCATGGAAAGGAAATGTACAATGAGGGTTAGTTATGTAGGAATAAGTTTACAGCGAAAATAAGTACTATCATTTGTATTATCCGTCTTGTCTGACTTCCAGGCGTACGCCTCAAGGATGCAACAATACTTTGGTATATCCATCAATTCTCTTATCAAATTTATTGTATGCGTCGGCGGCATCATTAAGCGATACGTTGTGCGATACCACAAATGAAGGTTTTGCACGTCCAGCGATGATTAGGTCGCGCAAATAACGGTTGTACGTCTACACAAAGTTCTTTCAAGGAGATCAAAAGACCGGAAAGTAATACACACCTTAACATTGCATTGCCCAGTCCCGACACTAAGTCCTTTCTCAAACAACTTGCCTACGAGAATGATGCCATGCATGAGGGTCTTCAGAACTTGAACATGAGCGAAGCTACACACCGAATGGGAATGAAATGTATCCTCTATGGAGTGGGGAAGTTTGTCAGAAGCAGATGCTGAATAAGACCACTGTTAAAGCTCACTTGGCTGCTGCTGAATCGGGGGCGCCAGGATCGCTGGGTACATATAGACCAGGAATGCCCAATCCTCCGGTCGCCCGTACCACCTTGATAAGGCCTTCCAAGACGGCGTTTGGCTGTTCAGTCTTGCCGTCGCTGGTAACAGCTTGATACCCAACCGCTAAGAACATACTCTCAAGTTAGCAAGTGAAAGGGAATGCGCTGCATCCTCCTCACCATCTACACCGCGATCAACCTCTTTACTGTGAGCATTTTACAGTTATGAAATTTGGACAAACTAAAAAGGGTAGATAAGCTCACCCTCCTCGCATTTTCAGGATCTGTTCAACAGGATCACTGGCCGAGAAATCAATTGGTATAGCACCAATCTCTTTGGCCTTGGCAAGTCTTTCAGGCACACGGTCGACCACAAAAACATCTGAAGCCCCACGGATGATAGCAGAGTATGCTGCCATGAGTCCTACGGGTCCAGCACCAAAGACCGCTACAGATTCACCAGGACGGAAGCCCTAATTAGTCAGGCAAAGAAAGCTTTCAGTGTTATCTCCACGATTAAAAGTAGGGGTCATAACCAACAGATAACTGTACACCATGCCAACCCTAAAGAAATATCAATCAGCGGAGTATCAGATGTGACAAAGATTTGGGATTTGGAGGAGAAAGACATACTGTGGGGAAAATGTCGGCGAGAAGAGCAAAATCCTCCTCGTGTTCTGTTCCCTGAGGGAGTTTGAGAGCATTGAAGTCCGCAAATGGTACCCGGACGTATTCCTGCAAAGAACAATCAGCGAATATCTTTTAGAAGGTCAAATAAACAGAACGTGCAGCTTGACCACCGGGGTAAGGACCCATAGCGACATAACTAAGCGAACTGAGAGCAAACTCACGCAGAGATCGCGGTCACATACCCATAGGCCCTGAAAAAGACGATTAAGGAAAGACGTTAGAAATGCCGTGCTACGCACCCTCCTGCCTACAAGACGATAAGTACCTTAATCTAATGAAGGATGCTGCTTACTTACGAATCCTGGATTAACGAGGGTGCAAAAGGCAGAGCGGCTTTCTTCACAGTTAATACATCTCCCGCAGGCGACGTTAAATGGCATTACGACTCGGTCGCCTTTCTTCAAAAGCTGTAAAGATTTTGAGCATTTACTAGATGATCATGAGTTGATCAAGCTAACAATAACGCCACTCCCTATTTCCTGTAACGACTTGTATGAGTGCCGATCAAATTGTGAAGGTTTGAAAAACCCACATCGACGATCCCCATGCTAAGAGTTCATTGGTCAACAATATCTGGAGAAGAACGAGATATTAGGCATACTTCTCGTGTCCGAAAACGATCCCAGGTTCAGCTGCCGTACGTCCTTCGTACATGTGCAGGTCGCTAGTCAAACGGCGATAAGCAGGCTTGATGAGCTTGAAATTACAAGAGTTTCACCTTCCACAGATGCATGTTGTCGTTACTGAGGAACGTCATTGAACAATTCTCGAATGCAAACCAATGCAGTTACTCACCTTTCACAATTACATCGTCAGGATGCAAGATGGTCGGTTTCGGAACCTCGCGCACAGATACACTAAAAGGCTTATCATAAACGACTGCGCGCATATTCTCTGGCATATTTGAAGGTGATAGTAGGTTGGATTCAACAGACTGTGAGCTCTTATATCATTTTTGGTGCATGTCCCACGAATAGCCAAGTTTGGTTAAGGACGGGATGAGGAAGACCCTGTGACGCCAGTCATGAGAGGGAGTTTACCGAAAGAGAAAGTCAGCTGCATGAGCATGGGTACTTTTAGTGAGACCGTGACTCGTACGCATCGAGTAATACTAGCGAACTGGAACTCCCTCCGCTGCCTGCATTGGACGGCCGAACGAAAATTGAATCCTGCCCATATGACAGGTCACAGCACAGCTGTAGTGTTCAGAATATCAATTTGGTGGGAGCTAAAAACAGTCAGATACATAGGCTATAACTTTTGCAGGTTTGCCTGGAATCTGGATTCGCCGCGCGGTCGAGATAGTCTAGACTTCAAGCGCCGGAAAAGACAAATTTTAGACGCTCAAATTTACCCCAAACTCAATCACCAATAAAAACTTGCTGATTACCTCGAATCATACTGAGCTTATTAGGATCCCATCCTTACAGGAAATCATGATCGTAACTGTTGGCATGTTGAGAGGTTACGGTCTGAATTGTGAGTTTCATTCTACACTCTTTCGTCTCTTCAAACTCTAAAATCAGCTAAAATCTATCTATAGATAAGAAAGGAAAAACGGGCCCACTGAAATAGGATGATCTCTTCCAGAAATCTCCGTAGCGTTTGTACAAAATGGTCAACTTTGGCAACCCTTTGCGCAACAACTCATAACTTCCCAACCAGCATCTTATCGACATGTGGTCCGCCGCTTCAAGTTGGCGGGCACAGAATATGCTTTCAACATTTCCATTTACTGTCTATGGTACATTGCTGAGGAAGATCGCTTGGTAGGTCCTGGAAATGATCTCGTGCAGACCTTGCGCGATCTGGCGCTCTTATGAACAAAAATATAAAGAAAACATGTTTCAATAACGTGATCCTCTCCATCCCTCAGCTTAAAGAACAGAACTAGACACTTCTCACCACGTCAAAGTCGCCATTTGCCTGTCTCAAGTGGCACAAGGAGTTCGATCTAGGGTGAATTTTGACTTCGCCAACTAAAGAGCCTGCGGAGATATTGGTGGATTTGGAAAATATTGTTCCAAAAGTAGCCGTCGATGAATATGTGTGTTGCCCAAATACCTTAGGTTAAATACCTTTGATCCTGATGTGCTTTACTAATCCTTTTACCGGCAGCAGGTAAATCCGTCTCTAATTGAAGAATTTCGGATTTTACGAACGAGTGACGTTACTTCGCCAAAGAGAGTATTTCGCATCGGTTCAAACTTCAAAAAAGAACAGAGAGATACAGCTTTGACCGGAGATAGGATTTAACATGACCACGGGTAACGGTCGGGTCCGAACAAAGGAGATGGGAAAATCATGGTCTAGGCCTTTTGTAATGTTCGCATGGCTTTTAAGCTTGAATATGAACTATAACAGGATCCTTCCCGAATTCCCTCGTCCTTCTTCTTCAAGATTATCTTCACGATAGTTATCAGCACAACTTTCCTTCTCCAAACTTGCCTTTAATTCACCAAGAAGACATGTCCGAAAGGCTCACAGTTCCTTCTGCACCAGTAGTTGCACCAATTGCGCCTCGTGAGGGTGGTTCGAGGATAGACCAGGCTGAAGATGTTCCCGAAGAGCCGGTTCCAATAACGGAACAGGAATTGGTTGAGTACAGAGAGCAGGATAGATACCTACCGGTGAGTAATGGACAACCTCTGCGATTCTCTTCTGATTACTCGTTGTAGATCGCCAATGTCTCTCGGATCATGAAATCCTCTGTGCCACCCACCGCAAAGATTGCAAAAGACGCGAAAGAATGCGTACAAGAGTATGTATTACCCATGTTTTATCCCATTTTTATATCCATTCGTTCTAGATGCGTCTCGGAATTCATATCATTCATAACATCTGAAGCTGCTGAAAAGTGCCAGCTTGAGAAACGGAAAACGATAGGCGGTGAAGATATCCTATACGCTATGGGATCTTTGGGTTTTGACAACTACGCGGAATGCCTAAAGGTGCATCTGGCAAAGTTGCGAGCAGTGAATTTTTATTCCTCTGGTTATGGACGATCACACTGATTACATTGAATTTCCCAGCATCAACATGGAAGTAGCGGAGGAGGGCGCGTCTCCGATAGGATAGATGAAGAATGAGGATTATTCGACGGAATTGGAGCAATTGGCGAGCGCGCTATATCTATTGGAGTATTTATATCCTCGCTATTCTTGATTATATTGATATTCAATATATATAGTATATAGTGTGACTGGGCTTTAAGACTTGTTTTCCGTCCGCGCATTATGCATATATCATAGCTATAGGGTCTTCATGCTGTGAAGTTCATCCAAGTTTCACCCGCTGTAAGCAGACCTTTCCCCAGATTTCTCGAGCTGGACCAACCTATTAGCAAGACTACGAACCAGTCTACGCTCTAGGGCTTACCACCGTTCCGTTCACGGTCACGGCCGTTTTTGATGTTTATTTGCTTGGTACGGGACGGTACCGTAAAATGACCGTCCGTGACCGTCCGTAACGGTCACTTGGGCGCTAACCCAGCGCTTATACTTGAACATAATAGATGTAAGTAAAAAGCATTTTTACAGGTCATTTTGGACCTGTATATAAGTATATGCACTGATTCAACCTAGTTCAGCTCAAGGATAGCTCAAAAGTACACAAGATTTGACCTGGCCGTGGGATCAAATACCTCTCGGCAGCACTCGGCAAACATTGAAGCTCTTGTTTCTCCCTATAAATAAAAGCAGTGACTCGGAGTGCATATCATTTATTCTTCTGGCCGCTTTTCAGCTGGTTAAGGTTCAATTAAACTTAGGAAAAGTGATACTTGGCTACAATGTCTTGGGTACCGTGTCACGACCGTGTCGACCGCTCACGGACGGTAAAAAACGGTACCCAAATGAGGTCTCACGGGACGGGTACCGTTCCGTGTCACGGTGACCGTGAACCGTGGGTACACGGACACGGTGGTAAGCCCTACTACGCTCTGGTATCGACGAAGTTGGGTTTGTAGCAAGACTGTACAATCTAGATCACTCTCGGAAACCTTTCTGTTCAATAATCACGCTCTGGCATCTGCGCTTGGTTGTATCAAATAATTCTTTCGTCCTGTCTGAATATCTGGGGTTCTGATAAGCACTTCGGATAAAGTAGGTATGTAACAGTTTGAGGTTTCTGGTACTACTAAGTATAGCAATCATATCCTTTGAATTCTTCACTATATTTTACAAGGCACTTATTCAATTTGATTATCAACTATTGACGAACCTTTCGGTCACGGGAGAGTACGCGGTGCAATGGGGATGTTGAATCCGAAGTAGTATGTTTCGAATACCTCGCTCCCGACTCCTCTCTGTTGTCAATGACATTGAATAAGTTAATGGAAAGATGAAAATAGCTCGCGATAGATAGAGTCAAGACGTGGCAGTACATAATATTCCAGTTCGTTCAACCAAAATGGCTGGATTCGGACATGCCGCACCAGCGTTCGAGAGTATCAATTCTCCGTCTATATTCTATAATAAGAGTATTAGTAGCTCTGGTGTACCTTAATACTATTCGCGTACATAGTACAGTCGCGGACAATCAAAGTCGACAAATTTGATTCCCACTGACTGAGAGTTTTTTAGGCCAAAGTAATTACGGATTCGGACTCAGAAAGACGAAATACGTCCAAAAAAGCACCTCCGAAGTTTTTCCCACGAGTTTTTTGGGACGGCCAATTTTTGAGGCAATTTCACCGAAAATTTTGAGTATATATCTAGGTAGTAGGCTGGCATATTGTATTTAAATGCATCATCGCGCTTGCAGAAACTGAACGATGCGTCTTCTGCTTCCTAATGGCCCATTCCGCTGCCTTCCCTGTGGGTTTGAGCTGATATGCACTCATCCAACAAAATGATCAGTTGATGAAGCGCCGTATCACGTCGACAGGACAAGCATCAAGGTATTGAAAGGCAATGTCCTTGACTTCTTTCTCTGAGTTGATACTTGACCCAGCCCCAGTACTTAAATCATTAGTACATGAAAGATTCAAACTTACCATTTCAATCGGATTAATTTCACAGTGAAATTTTGGTAAGAAAATACAGTACCCATGCAACAATCATTGTTCTCAAATGGGCAAACAGGAAAACATTTAGCACACATGTTTCGAACGTCAAATCCTCGCTCCACAAGAACCCGCTGCAAACCCTTGGGCTTACCATCCGGAAGTGTCCTTGAGACTGGTTATGTTCCGTTTACATTTTTGGGGACATCCGCCCTTATTACTGCTCATGTTGTGAAGCGCAGGAAGAGGGGGTGCTTAAAATTTCCTTTTTTAGTGTACAAAAAATGTACTTTACTTCAAAGTTTTTATTTCAGAATCATAATCAGATACACGAAAGGATTATTTTCCGCATTTTCTTTTATTTTTAGTGAATTATTTTTGGGTGCGGCCAATTTTGAGGGGTCAAAAGTCAAAAAATAAATTTGGGGGAAATCGGCTCGTAGGAATACATTCTCTAGGTCCTAGATATGGTCTCCATACAGTTTACAAGTCTTTCTGATACCATCTGAAGTCTACAAAACTCGTTCAAGATTTTTGTCGACTTTGATTGTCCGCGACTGTACCAACAGTATGGAATGAAAGCGCCAAGATCGCCGTAGCTGGGGAAAATGAAAGTTTTTGAACGACGAGGTCGAATGGAGGATTACTCGCACTGAATGGTGTTGATAAAATCGTTGGCCGATTCCTCCGTAGCCAAAGTAAGACTCAGCGTCAAACCTTCAGAGACAATCGATGGACTGCAGACTACACAAGTGACAGGACTGAGGCCGAGGTGAAGCTCGAGAATGAAATCGGCCTTCAGTACTTGTACTTGTCAAAAAAATAGATACGCAGCTCTGAGATTGATCATCAGTACAGTTTAAACGTTAGTTATCGAGCAACCTGGGCTACATCTCCGAAGCAGCGGCTTCATTATGAAGGGCCCAGTCATTCTCCAGAACAACCGCTATAGCTTTGAACAAAGGCATATCAGACGACAGGAACCCTCGGAAACAGCAAAGACTTAGATCTAGAATATTCTGTCATTTCTTTATTTAGAACGGACTGGCAGGCAGCCCACTGTAGCTTGATGGAGAGGCTGTAGTCGGATGGTAAGTGAGACTAGTAAATGGGACCATCCTTTGTTGATATGGTGTCCTTTGTTAGGCAGCTTGCTTGAATGCAAAAGTCGAAACAAGAATCATGAGCCCACGATTGATGCCTACCTACATATCGTTACAGTACTAGAGCATCAGTACTTTCGGAGCGAGGTAGGCTTGATTCGGACCAAATTTACATAGCAGTGGAGGGGTATATATTACTGGCATAATCTGTCAATAAGTAACTTCGAAAGCAAGAAAGCACATAAGTTTGAAATATGGAACGAATGTCCACCTCTGATAGTAAAATCCAAAAAAAAAAACTTTAGAACGACTTGAAGATACTTACTGTGCTTACCCTTCCGTTACTGCTTAACCCTCCGAATCTCCCATCTAGGCGCTATCTTATCTTTCCCATCTCCGTCTTTCAAAATAACGATAACCTTCCCCCCTCCATCCTCCCAATGATCCACCCTCCGCAACTTGGCACACTTCCATGCCAACACAGCTAGCCGTCTCGTCGTTCTTTCGTATCCTGCTCCGATCAGTCATACCAAAGGACGATGAAGCTGCAGCGACGGATACCGCAGCCTGGGCTTGCAAGGACACTTCGTAGAAGAACTTTACACCGTGGAACGTTGTGAGCTCTGGAGCTGCGGAAAGGAGCACCGCCCATTCATTCACATTCCCTTGAATGGGGAGGTTCTTTCCACCAGAAGCCGAACCTGCACCTGCCCCTGCCCCAAGCCTATCATACCCCTTTCTGCCCAAATCCAGCCACGCCAAACGCGGCGCAGCATCGACCAACCGCCTAATATCCTCCATCTCACTCCAGCTAGCCAACTCGACCCTCTTCACGTTGATCCCAAAACGACGGAGGCTGATGAAAAAAGAAGCATTTGCTTCGGGAGTGAGACGGACTCCTTTAATTATTTCCAAAGGTCTAGGGGCATCACTCGGACAAGTGAGGAGCGTGCTAACGACGTCTCGATGAGCTTTCAGCTCTCGTAAACGCGGGAGCGAGTTTGGCGGGAACAGAAGCTTGTTTGTGGGTGTGCCAGGGCTCATATCGAGATGGAGGATCTCGAGGTTGAGATGAGCGAAGAGGAACGTGCTTGCGGCATCGAGTCCGGTGGAGGGTGAGCATCGGAGGTTGGTCAGCGTCAAGGATGTAAGATTAGGCCAACGACCGAATAGGAAGAGGTCATCGGCAGAAAGATAGGCTTGAGGTAAAGAGCGAGCTTGCGTGTAAGCGATGTCGAGGGACTGTAACGGCCTATGAGATAAGCGGAGAAGGAAAGAGAAAAAGGATTCATACTTCCAAATTTGGGCAGCTGTTCAACATCCCTTTAACGCGAGTAAAGTCAGGGTGTTTCGCAGACCCATACGCATGTGCAGTTGATTTCAGAGCGACGGTTTTGAGCTCACGGGCCTGTAACCAATCAGCACTGAGAATTCGAACATTCACATACAAGACTTACCACCGACAAACTGGGTGCGTTTTCCTTATCGTCAAACACCGGAGAAAATACCAAATTGTCATTGATCTCCACTTCCTTCAGCGTATGACACTTGATAAGCATAGGCCAAAGAACATCGATAGAGATTGGGGAATGGTTGCACCTCCATATGAGCGACTCGAGGTGGGTCATTTTGCCCAACGCAGCCAAGAGAAACTGCTCCTGCTTCTCATGCATCTCAAGCTCGTCGTCTGTCTCCTCCAAATCCGTCTCGGTTGATGATATTCCACCAGGGACCAGCTCTCTTGCTTGGCTCGACGCGCCCACACGTTCGTCTAAAACCTCCAGCCGCCTAACGTTCATCGCCAGAGAGCGATGCACGCTCAAGTGATGCCATACGCTGATGCTGCTGACCTTGCATTTGACGTGTCTGTAATCGAAGTGCCTAGGTATGACTATGCCTTGCATCCGCGAGCAAGTCATAGCAAGATTCAACAGATCCACGCGAGAATCAATGTGAAAGACGATCGCGTCAAGGACTTCTGTTGGTTGTCGAGTTATTAGTGTCCTTTTCGAGGGCGTAGAACCAACGAATGGCTGGACAATGTCCAGCAGATGCAGGGAAAGTTTATGTTCCTGTGGTGTCAAACGATATTGACAAGCTCCAATCCGCGAAGAAATAGATCCCAGAAGCTTTAGCAGGACATTGAAGGCCTGAGGGTAGGATTAGAAGGAAATTGGAGTTTTTTCCAAACTTTTAAGTCCCCCTACCTGAAAAGGATCTGTACGGTCGTAGGAATTGAGGTTGGTCTCGATACTCGGCGGCGTTCGACGAATCCCTCGGTTTACGCCAGGGTTGCCAGTCTTGGGCGCGTTTTTCCTAGACCGAGCAGAGGATGAAGATAGCATTTTGTAGCCTATCGAGGCGCCAGCTGATGAGCTGGAGGTGGGCGCAGACACTTGGGTACTGCTAGACTAGGTGAAAGCTGTCGAGGTCTGGGAAAGGTGAAGATGATTGGATGATTCGGTGGTAATCTGGCGATAAGTATCAAACCGAAAATACCGTAGGTCGAAAATCTGTCGAGATGATCGCGTTCACTTCAAGTCTCTGTGCGCCGTTGGTGAGTCTGAGGAGCACAATAGTATCAGAAAATACATGATCGTGGCTGTCACAAGCTAATTCATCCGCCAGCATCGGTCGTATTCGGTTCCAAAGACAATTGACCGTGGAACTTCGAGATAGACTGCACGTGACTCACTCGGCACTAGGACTTCCTTCCATCGACGACCATTTACCTCGCGTCCTCGCGTCTTCTGTCTTCCAGACGCGCCAATCACTTGTCTGATTTAAATGCGTAACGAAACGGCGACAAATTTAAACCACAACCATACCATCTTCATCCGAATTTTCAAACATCTACACCGTCGCTGTACTGAGAGATATTTGATTTGAACAAAATGTCCCTTTCCAGCCTGAGCCAACTGCCGCAGATAGTAAGCTGATGAAAGATATCCGACATTATCTCTCTCGGTGAGCTCAACTTTCACGTCGAATACTCAATGAAACGCGGGAACGCTAAAGGAATTTTTCGAGTCGTACAAGACTTCAAGTGAATTCTATGGCAAACTCCAGCAGATGAACTTCAACATCTTCAAATGTACCGTTTCTCCTCCTGCATAGAACCAAAACATCAGATCTAGAATCGTATTTAAATCGTATTCAACTCGTATTGTTCTAACCCCTGTTCTACGTTCTATGCGCTGCTCTCATGCAAGGATTTCAATTTCCATATGCACATCCTCGATTCAATGACGAAAGAATAACAATATCCAGACTCAATGTGGTTCCTCGCTCGTGTGTTCTATGTTATAGCGTATACGTACTTTTATATCTGTCAGATGATGGTCTTCTTCTTCTCTTGCCAAGATTCGAACTTGCGCACACAGTACCTTTGTCAGATGCTACAAGACTTCACAGCACATTCGCATGTTGCTCAAAATCAGGTGAAGAGGGTATAGTACATATACATAATCCTTACTCGTCTCCAAGAAAACCTCCAGTGCGAGGCTCCCTTCAACATGTGGTTTTCGTTGCTCCTACTAGCCATCCTCGGCGTTGTGCTCCCCGCTCTGGCTCAGACCCTACCGCTCCAGACAGAGAGTAGGTGGATCCTAGACGCTACTGGTGCGCGCGTCAAGTTGCGTTGCATCAACTGGGCAGGACACCTCGAGACGAATATCCCAGAAGGACTGCACGTGCAGACGATCGACTACATCGCCGACTTCATCCAAGCCCAGGGTTTCAACTGCGTTCGGCTCACCTATTCGATCGATTACGCTTTGAACCCTACCATCTCGGTACAGGACTCTTTTACTGCAGCTGCGAACGCTTCAGGTTTACCATTAGAGACACTGGATGGCCTCTACAGCCAAGTTGTGGCAACCAATCCTTTTGTTGCCGACGCAACAGTTCAAGATGTCAGAAGCGCTGTCATCGCAGCTTTATGGGATAGACAGGTAAGTAAGACTGCATATGGAATCGATTGCGATCTACTAACACAAGTTTGCGGAAACTAGGTGATGACTATCCTTGATAACCACGTCAGCAAAGCGAGTTGGTGTTGTACGTTGCTCCCGACTCACTCGATGAGAGTAAGACTAATGATGTTCCTTCTCTCCAGGCAGTCTCGATGATGGAAATGGATGGTGGGACACGGCACCAATCTTCGTTGCTGAAAACAGCCAATACTTCAACACTACCGAATGGCTAGAAGGTCTGACAGCCATCGCTACATGGGCGCAGTCGCAAACTGGTGTCGTGGCCATGTCTATTCGCAATGAGCTCCGCCCATTTCCACTCTTACAGGATACAGACAACCACGATGCCTGGTATGAATACGTTACCCAAGGCGCACAGGCGGTGAACGTGGCGAACCCAGATGTTCTAATTATCATTGGCGGCTCTCAATCTGCAGAAGACCTGTCATTCATCAAGAGCCGCCCTTTGGACATTACTTGGACCGGAAAGGTATGCAAGCCCGAGTTGAATAGCAAGGGTGTTTCCACACTCATATTTACTTTGAACACAGCATGTTTTCGAAATGCATGCCTACTCCTTCTCCGTCTCATACGTGAACCCGCTCAATATATGCTCCGTAGCTCTAGCAGAGTATGGACTACTCGATGGGTTTGTACTAACGCAGAATGAGGCTTACACGGCACCGCTGATATTGTCCGAATTTGGCGTTGGCCTCTCGGGCGGCCCAAATGACGGAATCAGCGACGCCGATTTGAGCTACTTCAACTGTATCATGCAGTATATGGAAGGAAATGACATGGAGTGGGCATTGTGGGCGCTGCAGGGCTCATACTATATTCGTCAGGGTGTAGCGGACGTTAAAGAGACTTGGGGGTTGATTGATTATGATTGGGTTGGGTTGAGGAATGAGCAATTCCTACCGATGATGGCGAATCTGTTTCTGGTAACGCAGGGACCGTGAGGACGGCCAGGAAGTGTTGATGAGGAGGATGTACGGAAGTAGCTCCAAACGAGTGGGTTGTGTAGCGTTGATAAATACCAAAGTATCATTTCCACCCAGCTGAGCTCAATCACTTGAGCAAATAAAGGGTTAAAGACCTTCAAGACACTAGAGCAGTTATGGAGTTGAGAATTGAGATGGCACATGATTTTTATACCTTTGCTCATGCACTTATCCAGAGCTTAGTCTGAGTTACATATGTATTTCTTTGGGTACTGCGTAGCAATTCATATTCTAGATGATGATTTGTGAAAAGAGGACTGTTAAGTGCTAATGAGTAAAGGCATCGCTGCAGCGTAGGGTATAGGCGAACGCTTGGTCCCACTCCAAAGCTTATAAGCAGTTATACCCTGATTATATGCGTCAATAGTATCGATGAAACTCCTGATCCCACTGCTAGAGTATGTAGACCTATAACACCGAATATATGCGGTCAAGGGGGTTCTGGAACAGCGGATTTGGCATGTAATTAATCCCGAGTTCAAAAGTATATATGACAAAGGAGTCGAACATGTCAGCCTCTCGAATCGACCAAGTTTGAGCTTGGTTTGAGCACTCACATGATTCGGATCCGGATTTCAAGAGATATAGGAAAACGGCATGAACACAAGTCGAAGAAGTAGCGGTTGGCAGTCTATGATGAAAATAAATGTTACATCCGGTGGGCTTTTGATCCTTAATTACTAATGTCATTGAGGAGATGATTCTGTGATGATTGAATATATAGTCTAGAGTCTAGTATAAGCGTTATATAGCACAGATAACGAACAAATCCACTCGAGGAAAGGAAATCATTTAAAAACCGACGTTCAAGGAAGGTTTCAGTTCCTACGCGCTGTAGAGTCCGAAAGATCATCGGAAGATTTTAAATAGCAGTATGGAGCTCTAAGTAAATTCAACCAAGAGTATTCGGTGTTTTTTAAGTGTGGTTCCAACGTAATAATTCCCGGAAGCCTAGAATTGGCCCAAGGCTGACCCGGAAGCTGTGATTTGCCATTCGAGGACACGCCTACGAATCTTTTTTTGACACGAGAGGAAAATGTGCACTAGCGTCCTGCGACCGCTTCCACTGCTTCAAGTCTCAAGGGAAGAAATATCATGTATTGAAGGATTTAGAAAACAAAGTCAACGAACACGATGTAAGTGAACTGAACAATGTCTCCGGAAGTCCGAGGCAGATCACTGATGAACGCGTCAAGACCTACCCTCCACGTGGCGATGATTTTCTTGCGCGCAACTTCGACACAGATGGACACACAACGTTACACTTTACTACTTTCCGTCAGAAATGCAGGGTAGAAAAAAAGCCTCGTTTTAACAACTGGTGGCTGACCCATAAGTCCCCATTTCTCTTCCAATGCCTTTCGCTCAAGTCAAGACAGCTTCGGGGAACATCAAATTCCACTACATAGTGAGCACTCCTAAAGCGGACTGTGCGGAGGAAATAGATCCAAACCTTCCGGTGGTTTTGTGGTTTCATTCACTGGCCTTTCCTCACGTCTTTCACTGTACGCTCCCCCTCTAGCTGTCTATTCCATTGCTGACATATTCAATCTGAAATCATACTTAGCTCAATTTGCAGACCCCTTGCTTCGAAAATTTAATCTCGTTGTATTTGATCTGAGGTCGCACGGCGAAACCCAGGGAGAGGACTTACCGGAAGGATACAGCATAAAAAATGCGGCAGACGATGCATTAGCTCTCATGGTATATATGCTTTTACAACATCCAAGTAGAAGTGCGGCCTAACCTCGCGCTATCTCAGGATACCCTACAGGTCCCGCCTTGTCACTTTGTGGCGATGGACTTCGGTAGTCCAATTGCTCTTCAAATAGCAGTCTCCCATCCTCATCGCGTCTTATCGTTTTTCATCATGTCTCAAACTTGCCTGGAAGAAGTACGTTTTCTTTATTTCTGAGCAGATCTCAATGTTTATTGTCGACTTAAAAGCCTCCAGCGGTACGTGAAGGACACCAGCAAGTCTATGACTCGTGGAGTGCCTCGTTCCCTGGTCCAGATGAAGTTGATAAAGAACGCATGCTAGAAACAAGTTACGGCTTTGCGCAGTTCATGTTCAGTAACAACATGACGAGTCTAGCGCAGGCGTATGCATCATCTATCCAAAGTTGAGACTTGACACTTTCTGACCCTCGTTCCTTTTTCCTTTTTCAAGAATGTTCAACTTAACGTTCCTGATGGGCCAGAAGCACTGGGGATACCATGGACAGAACAACTATCGGATCGCCACCATCGAATTTCTGCTCAATCGAAAAGCACAACCCAGGACAGCTCTGTCGTGCCTACAGTGCCCGGTAAAGCTTGTGTATGGTACTGAAGATGTTGCATATCCGCAAAAGTACACTGAAGACTTCTTGCGAGATCTGGAACACGCTGGTGTGACAACTTCACTACATGTTGTTCCAGGTGCGCCTCATTTTGTTGGAGTCGATTATGCACATCAGTGAGTACCTATCTCGAGTTTCACGGTTCTGCATAAGGTGCTTATTATATCAGGGTCAATCATGTTCTCCATGATTTCATTATGCACAATGAGAACCGCAAACCACCACCAGTATCAAGTATTGTCTTATCGCCATGGCACGAGGCTTTACAAGCAGTTGGATGGGACCCAGAAGGAGCTCATGATTCTGATTCTGATGATTTTGTGGTTACATATGTGAGTGGTGGTGCTGCGGTGTGATATCGAGGCTCATCTTCTTTAATAGCCATCTCGCCCACACTGAAATATCCTATTATGATAATTAGTCGACTAATTAAAAGTGTTCGTAAAACTTTGCAGTTAAAATTTAAAGCTGAATCAGAGCTGGGGAATCAAAAATACAACAATGATACCAGAGGAGCTTATGAAAGTTTGGGAACTTGGTGGAACAGTAATACAGGAGCAAGCCATGAAATCGGATACGTCTTCCTATTGTGATATTTGTAATTATCGAGGTCGTGATTGGCGAGAAAGACGATAGCTTTCCAAAAGCCTCGTGCAGACTTCGGTTATAAGCCGCAAAGAGCATGCGTATCGGAGCTCTGTAGCTGTTCAATTAACCACTTGCGAATGTAACACTGATGGACTTCTCGAGGGAAATTCGACACACTAATTCGCCGAATAATAAAATTTTATGGACCGTAAATTTACAGATTATATCAGAGTAATAATTTAATGGAATCCTAATCTTACAAATCGAATAACAGATAGATAAACGAGCAAAAAAAGGACACCGTGTAAAAATATCCAACAATCATAGTCCATTCAGAATCCCATAGTCAACAAACATATCAGCATTTGCTCTGATTCTCCCAACTGTGGCACGCGCTCTCATCACTCTTGCCCTAAACTGTTCGTTCTCGAACCGCTCCCTCAGTCTAAGATTTACCCTAGACTGGTTGTCATGACCATAAAGACTCATAATCTCCAGTAACGTGCCTGTGGAAGGCGTAGCGTGGTCAGGACCATGGACATGCGTAGAATCAATCGTATTCGACAGGAATAAATCGTTTCTAGTCGGGAATGTGAAGGAAATGAGAGAATCCAGCCCAATAGGACTCCCGTCGCTCGTGTTCGTATCGAGGTCGCTCGTAAGGTCAAGCATGCGTTTACGCCAATGGTCATCTCCGTTCGCTCGTCTCCAGACACAGGTTGGAGTTAACCTAATCTCGGATAAGGAATCGTTAGCGCCGCTACGCGGCAATCCCCTCCAGCTCCGATAATGAGCGCTTAGTATTAAAGTAGTCATTTCGAAACAAGTAAAACTCATTGAAAACTCAGTATAATATTTAAGGAAGTGTTTAACATTATTGTACTAACTACGATTGGTAACCACCTAAATCTTTGCTAAATTTCTATTGACATGAATGAGATGAGTTAGGTTTGCAATCCCAGGAAAATGCTTACCTGGCTTTGCACAAAGTCTCGGCTACTGCATGTGGCGAGCTCAAGTAACCATGATAGAGAGGAGTTGTTGTGAAGAAAGAATCTTGACAGCCAGGAGTAGCACGGTAAACAGTATTCGAAGCCATTGACGGAATCCATTCTCTGCCAACGTTCGCAAATGCAATGAATCCGACGACATTTGTCAAATCAACAGAGAAGCTGAGAGCCGTGATAGCTACTTCTGAAGGGCCATTCCTGAATAACTCCCTGGTCCTGTTGATAATGAAAAAAGCGACATCATTTAAAGCCGCAATGAAAACCGTGCTGATTCTGAATGAGATAACAATGTTTGAACGTTTAGGGATAGTCGCATAATTCCACACATTTGCAAGCTCAACAATCCAAAGGGATAGGAGATTGGATTCCATCGCAAGAGACCTCATCCCCTCTGGTACAACTGTTTTTACTATATAGTAGCTGGAACAGAGTCAGATATCATGAACATGCAGTAGTAAGGCGAACATACTAAGATATCATAAATTTCCATTACTAAATCATCGGACACCAATCCCTCAAGATCTCCAGCTTCCGCCCTGGATAAGAATGCATGTATGGACGAATTGACGAGACCGAGAGAAGGTTTTGTCAACACGGACAAAGAGCAATCCGTCGTTTCAATAGATCGAGCATTGAGTTGTGTAAATAGTGCATCAAGACGTTTACCAGTAGGCCTGCGCGGATTGTACTAAATCCGGTTTCGATAGTCTTCGAGAATCAATAGACTTCAGATCTGCAATTTTGAGGGACATGAGGTGAGTCGAGCGCAGATACTCGTTATCAGGTAGAGCCCAAGAAGGCACAGAATACAGGCAGGATGTGTAGATATCATTTACATTCATGGCTAATGGAACGGTCAAAAACCAACGACGATAAAAGAAGTTGGGAGTTGACAAAGAAACGGAAGCTAATAGCAGTAAGGACAAAGTAAGGATGTGTAACAGGATGGTAACGTGGCCCTCGCGTGATGTTGCGTTTCAGCTGCTTTTTGTCCGATCAAGGTCTACAAGACCCTCCCTTCCCTTCGGTCAGTGTCGGGGATGAGGGAGGTGCTTGTCCCAAGCGGAAAGGAGCTGAGAAACGGCGTGGTCAAAGGAATCTGATTCTTCCAGCATTCCTCCTTGCGATGCTGATGATGGGAAGGAGACCAATGGCGATGGAGGTGAGGGAATCATTTGAAGAGGAACAGGGCCTGAGTCGAATAGCTCAAACGTTGAGAGCGACTTTAAACAAGCAAGATATCGCTGGGCCATGCCATTGAACCCGGCCTACAAACGACGGTAAGGCAGATTTTCGAGATGGAGAGCAGAAAAGAAACACGACTAACTTGATCAGGAAATCCTTCAACTATCTCAATCTTCAACTCCTCCAATTTCTCAAACATGGTCACAATGTCCTTGAGAATCCTGTCCTCCCAAACCGGAACCTTCACATCCAACGACCTCACCAAGTCTCGACTCTTCCCTTTCTCCTCTGAAAACGCTCGACAAAGCATAGTCCAGCTCGACCCATCCCGTCTACCTCCCAGTTCCGAATGACACATTTCAACAATCCGAATACACTTCAACTCGACCTTGGGAGTCCATACACTCTTCAAAAACTCCGGCGGTCCTTCGTACACCTCCAAACTCGTCATCTTGACGCGTTTTCGAGGGTCCCGGAACGGATGTAAATATCCCTCAATCTCGAGTTTGCGCAAAGTTCCTCGGCATGCTTTTAGGAGGAAACTCAGATGTTTCGTGAGATTCCGTCGCTCGTTCAGACGGGAAGTCTGCGACAAGCGAGCCCAGTCCGATTTCATGCGTGTCGAAAGACGAAGACTGAGGTGGAAAAATCAATGTGTGGCGTTCATGCTGCAAAAGCTCAGAAGTCATCATTGTTGTCTGAAAAGTCGAACCCAATGACGCGACCTCGAGCAAGAGCACCAAAAAAGTTCGCGGATACAGTGTTCCAGGTGATATTGAGGTGACGAAGGTTTTTGGCAGCGGCCAGATGGAGTAAGTTGTAACGGTCGACATCTTCGCTAGCAACCATGGATCCGACAGCGCTGAACATCGCCGAAGCATTGATATAGGACTTGCGGATTCCTGTGAGACGAAGTGTAGTTATAGGAAGATCCTCAAAGGGGAATGTTTTTTGCTTTGATTCGTTGGATGAAAGTGAATATAGACAAGGAGCTGTACAGTCCAATAATGCGAGCTCCCGGAGCAATGTTTAGGCTCTGCATGAACATGCTCGGAAGTTCCCTGGACCTCAGGACGGTCGATTTGTCCGGCCAATGGCTGGCGGGGAGATCCCATCTACTATACTCCACCGGGGGCATGAAAGACTGGTAGATGTGAACCGAGCGAGGCGCCGTAGTCATGACACCCCCTCTATCGGCCCAGAAGGAAGAATATTGCCAAGGAATGGGAGATATGGCGGTAAGTGAGCTCTCCGTGTAGCTCGCGAAGGGCCAGAAAGTAGAATTTGCGGCATGTCTGGATGACATGATAGCGGTCTTGGGTGCGAGTTAGTTGCTCAAAGATTAAGTATTGAGCTAGAATTTGTTAATAACAATACTTGAACTTCTAAAACAGAAAGGTCACGTTGTCGGGTTCCCATCAAGTATTTTCGGGGCGAATGGGGCGTATGGAGTTAAGTAGCGATAGAGAGAAAGGTAAAACATAGACAAAGTGCAACTCATCGTCTTCTTCCGGAATAGGAGAAACTAATGCAGTAGGAGGCGACGCGACCAAGGCAGGCAGTCAGAGAAACAGGAATCGGAACAGGTTCAGGACTGGTTCAGGTAAGTCACAGTGTGCGAGTTATTATTGTCCCAGGCCGTCACGCGTCATCACCGAGAAGCAGGGGGCGTGCCTTGCCCAACTTGACCACGGACCACGACGGACCTGGATATCGTTGCTCTATTTCCTCTCGTTCCTCAATTTCCTCATTGCTTGCGAATGGAATCAGAACTTAGGTGAGTTTTCTAGGTAGGTATGTTTTATAAAGTATCCAGAGACGAACCTCAGTGGCAGCTTGGCCTTTCCCGAACTTCCAACTGAGATTGAAAACTACATATTTCTATGGACGGCTCGTCTTTGGATCCAGCTGAAATACCTTAAAGGCATATCAGGATTGACCATTGTCTCGAAACGCGTCCAGTCAATGTATGTGTGCTCAAAATCCCTATTCTATGACCACTCATTAGTTTTCCGATGAAGCGTCGAACCAGTTTTGTATGAGACTGTTGTTCATCAAAACAACGAAGAAGGGCAGTGTTCTCGCGAACCCGTAGCTGCCTACATATCACCGTTCAGGGTCGCTCTTGACTCCAGGCCCGCGGCGTTCTTTCATCGTCAGGTCAAGGACCTATACATCTGCGGTGCCACTTGTGAGAAATTTGCTCTACACATGATGGAGACCTGCACAGGCGTGGAGAATCTGTTTTTCCAGCGTTGGATTGAACACGACCATGCTTCTGCAGTACCTCTGATAACACAACTGCCGCTTCACTCGCTCTCTGTGCACATTATGTTGTTTAAGAGCATATCTCAGGCTGGAGTCCAGGAATCGCAGTCTATATTCCCAAACCTCAAATATCTTAGCCTCCCACTTGACTGGGATTATGATGGTGATCTTCCGAATTTTGCTTGGCTTCCTGCTCTGACACATTTGCGCCTTGAGCCTCATCGCTATCGCGAAAAAGAAGTCAAAGGGGATATAAAGAAGCTACTGTTCACCTTGAAAACGCTCGAGATGCTTGTCATATGCATTGAGAGTTGGACCGTAAACTCTGAGAGGACTCACGGTCTGAAGAGGAAATGGATGAAACTGGATCCACGAGTGCGGGTGGAGGACAGGTCGTCTTATTCATATTTCGGTGACTGGAAAGAATTTGTACAAAGTGGAGAATTCTATGTTGATTCGGATGATTCGGATGAGTCCGACAGTGACTGATGTACAAATCTGTGTAATTATCTAATGACTGCCTCTAGTGCTGTCTCAAAGTTGGTGATAGCCTCATTGTATGCATCCTCTGCTTTCTTTTTTTCTTTCGCATCCACTTTGGCAACAAATTCCTTGGATGTTTTTTCCAAATCATTCATCCCCTTCTTTCCTACCGCTATGATAGCTGCTGCTTTTTGTTGCGCAGCACCAGCAGAAGTTCCTAGATACACGAAGTACCATTCCCGTGCTGCCAATGCTTCAGAACACAGTAAAGAGGAATAATGCGGATACACATACGATTCTTTGTTACAGCAGTGTATGTCTGACCTCCATTTGTGTTCTTTTTCAGGATCTGCTCGAATGTCGATTTGCTTAGATGGGTGTCGTGAATAATAGCACCCTTAAACCTGAGAACAGAAAAGTTGCTGAATATAAAGAATGAGATGAATTTTCTTACAGATAGTCAGGGTTATGGGTACTATAATCCTTTTCTCGCTCACTCTCTGAACCGTCCCCGAATTTGATGTACATGATGTATTTACCAGAGTCCGTTGACTGCATTGAAGGAATTTCAGACAGCGCATTGATGCATTAAATAAGTACTAACCTTGATCACATCTTTCGCTGTTCCTGGAGTCACTATCATGTACACGCCCGGGTTGGTGCGTCTTTCAACCGGAAGCCTGTATTTTGAGTAAGAGTGAGTCGGTGAAGACCCAGAAATGGATTGTAAAACTCACGACGACTGGATTTCCGCAGTGGGAAGAGCATAAACTGTCGCTACAAGGTTCGTAGCAAATTGGAAGAGGCCAAAGGCCGCAAACATGTTTCGGATCATGTACATGGCTTGTGTATTGGGCGAACGAAGAAAAGTTTGATTTTGACCAGCAAATAAGAGAAAAAATATAGAGACCTGCTCTGGAGTCTTACAAGCAGAATAACTCTCCTCTTTATACTCGTAAGGAGACAGCTCAAACCCGTAAGGAAATATGGATGATCACTGATCAGCCCACAAGAGATTATAGATCATTTTACTTGCCAGCAAGTTATTCAGTTTATCTGTCGCAACTACTTGATTCACCACCTGTGGCCCACCAATTTAGCGTTGCGACAGGTTCAGAAGTATTGCGTCGACTCGGATGTAGAAACCAAGCGGTCGATACATTCCCTTTGAAGAAACAAGGAAATCGTCGAAACAAAATAAGTGCTACCTAGTATCCACCTTCATCAGGAGTCACGACTTTCAGGTATTAAAATCCTGGGCCTTGTATTCACCAATCCTTACCTCGGAGTTACCATCTGCTGTTCAAAAAGGCAGTGATATTAGTGTTCTCGGAGAGTTAGTGCAGGATCTTGTTTCTCGCCCCCAGCGCCCGCTTCTGATGCTTGCACCGTTCCAGTGTTTGGGCTCTAGCTGGACCTTCATTATTGGTATCAGTATTTCTCGAACATAGGGTAGTGAAACGAGTATGGCTTGCTTCCAAGCACTCTAAAACCAACTTAAGTAGTCGATACATGGTATCAAGATGCTCCTAGATTTTGCGTACACTGCTGTAAGCGCTATGCCGTCGTCTGCTGTAAAGTTCAAGATATCAGAGTGATCCTGGTGTTCTCGGACATTTCATCGTTCCTAGCTTCCGCCCCTGAGACTTGTGAGAATCCAATTCTCCGACGTTTCTTCAAGCTGTCCTGTGCTCCGGTGGCTGGGCCTCTAATTTTTTGATTGGTATTTCTCGAGCCTAGAGTGTCCGACCTGCGCCCAACCTGCACCCAAGCAGCTCAAATTGAACGGAAGGCGAATGTCGGTACACCTGCACAGTAACCCATTAATTCGCTGCGAGAGTATATATATAGGAGTCAACCAGCGCCGGATGCTCGCTCATTGAATACTAAGTACCTCATCAGCAAGACGTGTGTGATGCGGCCAGTACCCAAAAGTGCCTGAGAGCGTTCCAAAGCCTCCAGGACTTAGATGGTAAGAGCAGCGCTGGCCAGAGCTCCCAGAGGCTGTATGACTTGACGCGTGAGGTTTTGGGTGAAAGTGAGCCAACGCTGGCGCGTGTATTATGCAAGAAAGGTGCAGAGTTTGTAAAATTCCAAATCGGGACATGTCAAAGCTGAACCTTTCAGCCTGTTTCGGTATTACTTCTCGTAGCTAATAACTTCATATTCTTTCTCAATAGATACTTACATGCGTGCTGTGTGAACAATTTAAATTATTTATTTAATACATTCGAGTTTACACACATATCATGAAATTCCCTAAGGGTAAGTGATGACAACCTCTGCATTGCTGAATCCTTGAGTCACCACGGACGTGGTCAAGTCATCCGCGGTATCACTGACTGTAGTCCATTCTGTCTCCGGTGTACCAGACGTCACAGAAATGTTAATGTCGGAGAAAGTAGTTGAACCAGTAGGGTAATCCGCCGCCGTGGTGATCCCGTACGTCTCCAAAGTCTCGGTAGCCCAAAGGAGCACATCTGATCCAGTGGCGGTAATTGAGGTTCCAGAAATGCCAGTGAAGCTACTGGCATAATTGTACGAAGAACCGCTGCTGCTGGTGAGTGTGATCACACCGGTCAACGCGTCCCCAGCTGCGACCTCGACGAGGGAGCTATAGAAGGTTGAGCTTCCAACCAAGTACCCTTAAAAAGAGTCGAATGAGTACAAGATGTTTCTAATAAAGGAGTAGGACGCTAAACAAAAAAGCTCACAGGAAGCGACGGCCCAGTAAGATCCACCTCCAGCAGCGGAAGGCCCGAATTGTAATACCTTTTTTCACAGGAACAACGTCAGAACGGAAACCTCATATTGGTAAGATGTAATAAAAACCCACCGGTTGAAGGATCGCATCCCCAGAGGCCGGTTCAATAGAGTTGAAGAGGAAGATGGTCTGGTCATGGTTTTCGGCGGGAACAGCCGGGACCTCCCAACTTGTAGTGAAAGAGTCAATAGCAGCCGTAGCTTCATTGTACCAATAAGCGTAGGCAACCCATCCAGATTCCTCTGGCTCAACAGCGCTAGTCGTAGCTGTAGCCGCACTGGATCCAATCTTGGCGTAGTCGTTCGTCCCAACGTGAATGACTGTGCCGGTTGCATCCAAAAGATGAATCTCACTGTTTGAAGGAAGTGAATTACTGGCCGGAAAATAGCGGGACTGGGAACTCACGAGCCAACAAGCTTGACTGATCCACCCTCGGGAACGGCGTGAACGTTCTCGATGGGACGCAAACCAGCAGGAGTGCGGACCATAGTAGAGTCATCCACGGTGCGGGCCTCCTCGACAGGGACCGCAGACGTGAAAGGCAGGAGTAGTGCAGCAAGCAAAACGGAGGCTTGGACGGATTTCATCGCTATACAAATATGTTAAAATAGAGAGGCCAATACAGATTTCTAGTACTCACTGTTGGTGCTGGAAGAACTCGAAAGCTGAGGAAAATAACGAGATTCCTAGATGAGCTCTTTATACTGTAAAGCCATCGAGGTAAAAGGCGATGTCCCGGAGGGATATTGCGAGTGGGAGAAAGACAATCAAATGGACTACTCAATTAAAAATAGGTAGACGCAAGGACAAACGAAAAACGGTGTGGTCACCGATTCACCTCGTCAATATTATTTTGATCTGCATCGGGGAAGGACGCCTCACCGCATGGAAGGAAGCCTAAATCTCAACTCTTAGGACTCAAAAGAGAAGGGCCTGTGATTATGATATCACCTACGCCCAAAATCCTTTGGAGCAGAAACCATATGGTCTTCAAGGCGATGATGCAAGCACAGAACAACCTAGGATGATGATTGTTATGAGAAACATGTGGAAATATAGAAATAAAACTAATTTTGGCCTGCCTATCAAGCCTTGCGCATGCGTCCCCGCACTATGAGATAAATTCGCGCTAGCAGAGATACATACATTCCGTCAGAACCGTAGTTATAGACTATATTTATTCATCATCGCGCGCAATCATCCAAGACCACTAAACCCGAATTGTAATGTAGCTTGGAGTCGAATTATCTGTAGAGTCAGCAAATTGAATCAATCGTGCTTGTGTTTTCAGGCCGACTTGGAGTTTAGTGGTTACCATGGTCCAGTCCAGGCAAGATTCCAGGTTCCAACGGAGCTGGATCATAATCAGAACGGAGTAGATTAAAACACAGGAGTTTGTAACCGTTCCGGTGTCCAAATCGGGACGTCAAAGCTGGCGCGCGCAACCTCCAGAAGATTCCAAGAGAATAATGAGGAGAGGAGTGCATCAAGTCAGGGAAAAGCAAAAAAAAAAAAACAAATGCCAAATGGTTGATCACCGAATTGGAAGACAGAGATCATCATATAGAAGAAAAGACGACACGACTCGGGTAATATTGATTGTCGAGGCGCATTGCACTGTATACATGTTCAGATATTTCTGCGAGATCATAACATTACGAAGGTAAAAAAAAACCTTGCTCATGGGTCATTCCCATTCACCATTTTCTTTGCTGAAAAATCCACAACCGATATCCGTTCAGTTCAGCCCAACAAGAACCTCCGTTCCATCTCCTTTGGTAGTCAAAAACTTTACTGTACTCCCATCCCCACTGATACCACTAACACCTGGTCCAGTCACATTCGTCAACTCACACACAGTAATAAAGTCTCCCGCAGCAGCCGCCAACGGTCCATTCACCATATCAACAAACTCCTCAAAAGGACAGGTTTGGCCAGGTCCTGAGGAACATGTGGGTATGGGTACTGGCGCATTGTCTGCACGAACACGGACGAAAAGCTGGGGAGCCGTAGCGTTGAATACCGGGGTGGTGGTATTCAAAGTAACGACGGTACCGCCAAGTATGCCAGCCTGGTGGAATACGCCAGTGTCATTGGTAAGGGGTTCCGGAGGAATGCAGGACAAACGCTCGAGGGCGAGGTAGCCTCGGAATGCGACGAGGTGTCCACTGCGGAACTCCCGTAAAGGGTTGGTATCGCGCTGAGTATCGGATAGCACAGTATTATTCCACAGCCCAAGAGCAGAAATGAGCGGAGGAAGGTTGTTATCGTGCTTTGAAGGACGTTAGTACGCGTTTTACTCAAGTAGAAACGGAATTTCTCACCGAAAATCCCATGATCAGAGGAGGTGGCGTCAGCGTACCGTTAGCCACGGTCTGGTTTGGTCCCACAACGAAAAGATCGGTGACAGCCTTGATCCAAGGAAACCCATTAACGGCGGAAAACGGGTTGCCAGGACCTGCCCCGTAATAATAATTGAGATCATCAGCATACTCGTAGTCAAGCCATTCGTCATCTAACGATACATCTATCTATCAGCAAAAGGCACTGAAGAGCAGGACATACATACCAGTGAAAATATCACAGAACCTCGTGTCTCCGCTAACTTCGAATCCAAAGCCACAAAGATCTTGCATCACACCGATATCTGACGCGTCGAAAGACAGGTTTCCTGATGTTAAGAATGTATTAATCCGAGCGGCGGTCTGGTTTTGATAAGTATCACGGAAGGTATTGGAAGTAGTAGACCCATTGGCGCTGAAGATGTTATAAGGAGGACAAGATGCAGACGGTGTAAGGGAGTCAGCAAAACTTCCGTTGGTCGAGTTGGCGGCTTGTGCTTCAGTCAACGAGTCGGGGAGAATAATCAAGTGGCCTCGGTTGAGAGATGGGTCGGAGAGATAGTTTCCTGCAGAGAGGTAACCTCGTAGGAAATAAGTGGTAGTATCTACAACTCTTTGCTCCCCTGCTGACCTGAATACAAATCAATCGCGTAATACAACAATAATAGAACGAAACATACCACGCAGTAAAGTTCTCTCCTCCTGCGGTGAACCCATATCGATTTCGCAGCTCAACACCAAGCTCAAAGGCCTCTTTAGCACCAGTATCAGAGAGATACAGAGGTTCGTGGTCGACATTGTCGACTGGCTGTACCCAAGAAGCAAGGAAAGCCAGAGGTCCCTGAGCCGTAAAAGTCGCATTCTGAATTTTGAACTGAAGATCTTGCCAGCCGGGTAAATCGCCTGGCTCAGGGTATCGTCTTTTAAGAGATGTTGAAAACTGAGAGAACAAGAGAGTAATTAAACACGTACGATCCATGACGAACGAAATATGCAGCTTGATCAACGACACATCCCTCTGGTGTTTCTGCGCCGAGACCTGGAAGCGTAGGTGCGTTAAAGTACGGCGAGGCGTTGCCTGAATGCTTCAGTGGATCGAATGCAGCATTCACAACAGAAGCAAGGAATAGAGCTGCGATGACAGATGAGAAAGGGACCATAGTCACGCCAGTAGGCTGAAAGCTGAATGAGTGGGATCCGCGCGTCCTTTTTATCCTAATCCGGTTGCATTTTTGAACGACTGAGGTACCTGAACGCTCAGGAAGTTCCTGAAACAAAGATAGAACGTGATCATGAGATTTGGCTTCGACGAAGGAAATGGATTTACTGAAGAACGTTTGTCTTCTGGATGAAATTTTTGGAGAATTGGATTATGAATAGATGTATTATCATAAGCCATATATTTGTGAGTAGACAGTAGAAAGCAGAGCTCGAGACGTCGGGAGTCTTCATGGAAGAATCAGCAAGATACATATAAGAAATTGGAGAACACGAAGGTTCAAGATGGTCGAGAAGAAACACCTAAATTAGGTCAGTCTGAGTCACGTGGTCCACATCGCGATCGGCGATCGCGGTTCCGCCTCCTGTTCCGTTCAGTCTACTTATCAGAATGACCGCCAGAAACGTCGGTGTTCTCGTTTATGCTATTAGCGGAGGAAATTTCTATCTGCCGCATCGTGACGTGTTTCAAGATGCACATATAAATGACATCGAAACAGGAGATATCGTTCCAACATTCTCGTTTCTCATCGAACATCCAACTCGAGGTAAATATCTGTTCGATCTTGGTTTACGCAAGGTAAGCAAGCACCGTCTGCAATGAAAAGAATGAGAGTCAGATTAAGTATGTATACGCAGCATGGGGAAGGATACACGCCAGCTTGGAACGAGACCTTGGCTGAAATGAAGCCTACATGCGATAAGGACGTTTCGGAAACTCTAGAGGAAAACAACATCAATCCAAAGAATGTTCAAGGTATCATATTCAGGTGATCGTCCTTCTGCGAATATGCAACCGACTAATCATTCTAACGCTCACGAATAACCAGTCATTTACACTTTGATCATGTCGGCGATGTCCAGCCCTTCTCCTCAGCTGAGATCATCCTCGGAGGCGAAGCTGAAAGTCTTTTTGAAAAGACATACCCCGAAGACCCTGAATCTCTGGTGTACGACTGGCCAAAAGGACGCTCCGTTCGTTATATAAACTTTGAGTCTCAGGACTCGAATATCAAAACAACCCTTCCTCTGAATTCAACCTTCTTCCAAAGATCCTACGACCTCTTTTCTGATGGCTCACTACTCCTCATCGATGCACCAGGTCACTTCCCCGGTCACCTTGCCGTCTTGGCTCGTATTGAAACCCCGGGAACTAGCGATAGCGACGATAATTACCTTCTCCTGGCTGGAGATTGTTGCCATAACCGACAATGCTATATGGTTCATCCTAGTCAAAGCAGCCCAGTCGCGCTCAGTACGAGAAATCAGTCAAACACAGTACGACGATATTGAAGTAGCGAGGAGAACAGTGTCTTTACTCGTCCGTGTCGAACAGGAGATACCGAACGTGGTTATTATCTTGGCCCACGAGAAGGAACTGGAGGAGGAAGGGATGCCTATTTCTTCCAAATTCTTTAAACAGTTGGGTAGCGGAACGCGCTAAAGCCAATAGAACCAAGTAATGCGTAATTATCCTAGACTCAAGTACCACTTTTCTCTCAGTTGGATGAACTAGAAAACACAACAACGTTTAAGATATTTTGCTAAAAATACAGCCTAGTCAAATACAGATAAGAACCAATAATAATCGAAAGCCACACGATATCTAACATGGATAGCAAAAAATGTGTAGATGCCTAAACCTTAATCAACGAGGAAAGAGGACGTATAAATTACGACCAAAAGAAGGAGTGTAGTCAATGCGCATACGAATTGAAGTGGAAAGGAATGAGCGTGTGGAGATGCCGATGAAGTAATGGCAACGACGAAAGAAAGGTGAATGGAATCGGTGGAGACAGTAGGACCGGACAAATAGTAGAGTCACGGTTCAAATTTTGGAGATGAGCGGCTGTGAGCTGTAGCCCTGGTAGAGCTAACAGCGTGTAGATGGGGGAAGGAGTGGGTGACCTGAGGAGAGATGGATGGATGGATCCTCCTCAAATGCAGTCGTATCTGCAAATGGGTTCTCTCTCCTCGACTTCTTCCCGAGCCACAGGTGACTCGTCTACGCGTGCTCTAGCAAGATTCTAGAAACCAAGCAAGTTAGTCAAAAGTCCATGACAAAACGCGATTAAATATGACTGACCGAGTCTTGCACGGCAGGAGCGGGCGCTGGAATCGGCGATGCTGCTACAAAGGCAGATACTAGAGGACGAGGAGGACAATTAGCGAAAGAAATTCAAGGACAATGGAAGTTCACGTACGACAGGACAAAGCAAGAGCGATAATGAGCTTGGACTGCATCTTTGTTTGGATATTGTATTGTAGGTATAACCCAAATAGTAGTGATGTTGATGTGATGAAGCGAGATCTCGTAGTTCGCAAGCTGCAGGAAGTAGCAAAAGACAATAGTCTGTGAGTGGTAAGGAAAAGAACAATAAAGCCCCGCATTATATATCAATCGTGCATGAGAATCTAGAAACTTGCTCTACAAGGACGAGGAGCAAACTAGAAAGGGAGTCCCCAAAGGGGAAAGATCCTTGTGTCGACCGAGGACAAGTAAACGTCTAAATTTGGTCGTTCGTTTCAAGGTAATTTCGTGAGAAACAACGCTAGCCTTGACGATGAAGATTCGTATGATTCTTATGAATGTTCACTATTCGACGTTCGTGGAAGGAATTGACGAATTAGGACAAGACTTCCTTTTTGGGAACAAGGGCTGCTACGCCAACTTGACATCGACAGGGCGCTTGTCGAGGATGACGGGAACGAAATAGAACTGGTATAAATGGTAAGTTGAAGGAGAATACGAGTCAAATGCCAATCGAGGTAGCAGCCAGAAGCCAATAAGGTCGCTGAAATAATCAAGAACGATTCGAATTAGGGGCAGGTAGTCAGTTGAATGCTGAATTGACTGCATCGGGAAGTACATACCTGGGTGTTCACGACAGAAGGGTTGAGCCGACAGCAGATGTAAGGCTGAAGCAACAGAGATTGCACAGGTCGTATAGAATTCCAGGATAATAGGGTACTAAATCATGATGTCCAAATCCTTGGACGAAAGTGTACCGAGTCTAGGTACAGTCACATACAGGGAAGACAACACTGAGATAGAGAACAAGGAAACAAGGACAGGTCCCGAGATCTCAGTGAAAGGGCAGAATGGATCTGGAACTGACAATGGTATCAGTTATGAGGTTATTTTCCACGGAAAATTCCACTCCTACTCAATTTCCTATTTTCTCGGCTTACTCTTACATCAAAACGTACTCCGTTGGTTGTGAACCTACTCAGTTTTTGAGGAAGTGCTCTAAAATTTGTATTTCCCCTGTAATTTACTTCGTCTTCTAATTAGTTTTGCAACCTATCTTCTACTGTTACTCAGGTCGCGACAATGAGCTTAGGATTTCCGGCGTCGGCCGGGACTCGGTGGCGGAAATGGAGGGCGCTCTTCGCGTGACTCGATTCTCTTTGCTACGAATTATACCTACAGTGATAATAGTACTTACCATCAATGACACTCTCTTGTGGAATTATCAAGGCATGTATTTCAAGGCATGTATTCAGCGACTTGCAGCAATGGGACGGATTTGTTTTTATTTTGAATTATTGAATGATTTCCTCTTCCTTGTCAATGTTCCTCACTGCATGACTCGCGATTGCTCGCGAGCTAAAAAAGAGATCAATGAATTATTCAATGAACACATCTTCAGGAAATGCGCTAACATTGGGCAGGCATTTACTGAAACAATACTAGTTAGGAGATGGTATATACGGCGCGAGCGCCGACGCGCGGTGTGATATATGTCACAAATGCTCTCTTGGAGGCGGGCGGGGATGACCGGATACTTCTCATTCCGGAGATTTCCTCTGAAAAAGGACTTTTAGCAGAATTTTAGAGTAGGGATGTATTTTAAAATGTCTCTGGAGAGTAGGTAGACAGAGTAGGATGTATAGTAAATGGAGTACGCTCCATCAAAGTAACGCGCAGAATATTCCGTGAAATCTAACGTCATAATCAGTGCCTTTCGTGAATACAGGGCCAGTAGGGGCCAGTATAACAGGACCCCTGATTATGGGCGGTGAACCTGGATATTTGAGGCTCCGGACAGCGCCATTTTTGCCCGAAATTTTTTTTACTATATCACCCAATTTTGACCGAAATTTGTATCTTGGTTCCTCCAGAACCCAATTTTTGACCGAACTTTTACATCTACCTTCTGTAAGCTACAGAAAGTGTAAAATAACGCTCTACAGTCCAAATACACTGTTCTAGAAGCCTAAATCTTCATCCTCATCCAATTCCTGATACCCAGAATCTGGATTTTGAGCAGATAGCTCAGACTCCGCTACTGCCGTAGTCCGGCCTTTGCGCGTTTGGCGTTTGGCGTGATTTTTGAGAAACTCAGTCAGATTTTGGAAGTAGGCGTCAATGGTAGGAAATTTTGCCCTGATCATCTCGTCTTCCGCAATGAGTTCCTTTGCACTCTCACGAGCTTTTTCCAAGCTAGTCTGTACATCAACGAAGCCGACCATATCCCACCATACTGTCAAGAACCAGAGTGGGAGACGATCCTTGCCTCCGTTAACACGAGGGTCACATACAGACTGAGCTCCGTTGAGCCATTGCTGACCAAAGTCATCAAACAGTCTTTTGAGCTCTTCCGCCATTGGAAGGGTACGAGAATTTAGGAGCTTCCACAGGTCACCGAATGATCGCTCGACTGGTTTCTTGTTACTAAACCATTTCACAGAGGAATATGATGATAGTGAATAGGAGCTGCTTGGTAAAGGAAAGCGAGAAAAATTCTCAATTGATATTGTCTCCCGTAGGCAGACTCTCGCAAGCAAGCTTGCTAATTACAATTGATAGGGATGGTGATGGATAGAATGACTGGAACTGTTTGGGGACAGTCTCATATCGGCTGCGAGCGAGCAAGACATAGAGAGGTGCGGTAGCGTAGTTTTTATCTTGGCCTATCCACTCGTCAGCTTTGAATAATGCATCGAGTTCATTTGTGTTGTGCGACATGGTAATGAGACAGTAAGAATTTGTTATGTCCTAGATACCTATCATACCTATCATAATCTAATCTACAAAATTTTTGACTGAATCTGGCCATTTTTGACCGAAAATCTGCTCAGGGTTTCCGCCTACGGCGGCGCTTTTTGCCCGAACCTGTACCTGGATGTTGACGAAAATTGGACCTATTTTTGACCGAACCGTTACCCAGAAGTCCCCCCCATAATCAGGGGTCCTAGTATAACGTGAATAGACGTGAATCCAAGGCGCGAGCAAGCTACCGCATCGGCTACCCTGAGCTAGTAATAGAATCAAAACCTGTTAAGCGAGATCCAGGACTCAAATATTCACCTCCTATTTGCTATAGCTACCAACTTGTGCTTCATCTACATACGTTGAATGGATTTTATTTCGACGCTAGTGTTGGCACCAACGCGATTAGAAAGCCGTCGTTTTGCAATGGCGCCAAGGGCAATTCCGCCTCGGGGTTGACGCAAACGTTCGCCAGTAGCTGACAGGATCGAGATGATGATTTGTATAAGAGAAATCTGTAGTACTGCGGAGTTGCTCTTTCTTACCACCATCACGACAAACGCATTTGGGCTAGAAAATTTGAAAGATGAGATCGTCGATGAAAGTCGGAAGAAATAGCCTGGACTGGTATGGCAGCCCGACTCGAAGAAGCCATAGATACAGGACAAATAAGGCTTGCAAACAGTCCTTCAATGCTGCAGCTGAATCGATGCCTTCATCCAGCTGGTTTAGGGTTGATGTGCAAAAAATCGTAGCGTATCTTGTAAGCTAAGAACCGGAAGTCGGACTGAACGTGCGTTCACTTTCATGTTTGCGCCGATTCGCAAACATACTTGTACTCAGCTGGCCCCCGATCCAGCACCTGTGGTCTAATCAGAATCTAAAACCGCGAAATGGCGGGAGATGAATCTCACTTGGTGCTGTTTTCCACAATACATCACTTATATTTGTTGCACTCCGACTTCACTTTGGGCTTGACGTTACATCTCCGAAGATTGCATGATATTGCAGACCGAATTGTCGGCTTGTTCTCCCATAAAGCACCATCGCAGACCATTGGCAGCATTCCACGACTGAGTTTCCTTGAAGGCTCTGCCACCCCCCAAGCACCGTCATGGTTTGTACTCGTACAATCCGGTTCACGGGAGGTTAGACAGGAGCGAGGGAGGAGGTATAAATGATAGGCTTTTGAGTAAGACATGAAGCTTGTCTAAAAGCAAAAAAATTATATCAGTCAGTACACATAGCCAATCATAGGGTGTACACCGCAGTCATGGTTTGTACAATCCGGTTCACCCCATTCTTTCGGGAGGTTAGACAGGAGCGAGGTAGGAGGTATAAATGAGGGGCTTCTAAATAGACATGAAGCTTGCCTAAGAGCAATACCAGTCAGGACGCATAGGCAATCATAGGATGAACTTGTGTTTGTCGAAAGGCAATGAACGGCAGTACATGACCGGTAGCAGGATCTGAGGGTAGGTCCCTATATGATACCAACAAACCCAGGACCGTGTCGCTCGATCTTTTCTAAGCAAAACATTTTCGCAACTATAAATGAGGGCATTCCGAGCAAATAGACTCGATCAAAAAAAATAAAGCATGGTGTCCTCTTTCGACCATTTACCCTCACTACTACACTCACTAAGCGTAACCCAATGGCCCATGGCAGCTTTCGGGGAATGAAGGTCTATAACAGGGATACGCCAGCTTCTAGGTCGTGAAATTTCCGACATAGCGTCAATTCGAGATCCTATGATAACTGACATTACGCATTTCGAAACAACAGTTCCGATATAACTCATCATACCAAATGCCCAAAACCTCTCTTCGCCGTAGTATCTCCTATCCTTGAGGTCCCCGAAGAAGCCATGTCGACCATAGACTTGTATCGAGAGTTTTGAGTTGAAGCTTTTGCCACTTTTCCAAGCCACCACGCAAGGTTCGCCGGTCGGAAGAGCTTCTGATGGTTCGTTTGGATCCGACTGAGCATAAACTGAGGCAGTATTTTTCTAAGCTTAATGTGCTTCCAGCGCAGATGCTGCAAGTGGGATTTTGTAAATAATGCAGCTCGACGGTGGCAATGGAAGACAAATTCAAATTGGATTACATGGAAAACACGGACATAGAGCGCGACGCGTATATCAGCTGGACAACGCCTTATCGACATCCTGAAAACCACCAGAGCCCATCAGATACTGCTTCACGTAATTCTCGCCATCCATATCATCGGCATTCGTCGAATGGCTGATCCACGCCCACTGTCCCGCATCATCCATCGTGCTTTGGGCCTGCATTTTCACCAGAAATAACGATTCACTTCCTAGCTGAACCCTGAGCGGCAGTTCGACAGGCGTGTTTCCTAAAGCTCCAGTAGCAATATGCTCCGTAACACTCCTCTCTACTCCTTCGCCTATCCAAACTCCTGCAAGTTCGGAACGGACGCCCATAGAGAGATCTGCAAGTCGCAAAACCGCTTTTCCCATCTTCACTGGGTCACCAAGGAAAGGGATCTTTCCATGGACTTGTCGGAACAAGGAAGTAGGGCTTGTAGGATCTGCATAAGCGGGATGGGGGGGAATGACTTTTGAATTGTGGCCGGAACTCCATTCTGAGCGGAAACCTCCAGGCTCAAGAATACAACCTTTGATGTTCCAAGAAGGATTCATCTCTCGGAGGAAGGACTGTGTGGCTGCCTCGAGAGCTAAAATGAGACTGAAATGAGCACAGATTGCATGATTTACAAAATGTCTCTTACCGAATTTGCTTGCAGAGTAGTAGGAGAGGACAGGGTTGGCTCGATAACCACCTACAGTGCTAATGTTGAAGATACGTCCACCGTCCCCAGATGGATTGATTTCACGGAAGATATGCGCAGCCTGGAAGAGAACTATAAGTATATAGCACCGAAAAGCGTAGTGGTTAGACTGTTCACCTCTTTCATTACATGTATAGGACCCCAAAACTGCAACTCCATGATATATCTCGCATCCTCTTCGGGTACACTTTCCATCTCCCCAAACAATCCGATACCTGCATTATTCACAACAACATCAATTCGACCGAACTTTTCTACTCCAGCAGCTAGCGCAGCTTTGACTTGCTCCTCCATTGTAACGTCAAGCTTGTAGGCCAAAAGTTGGTCTTTGTAATGACTCGAAAGTTTGTCGTGTACACTAGGGTCACGGCAAGTTGCTACAACGCGTTCTCCGTTCGCGAGAAGGATGCCAGTGAGGGATTTCCCAAGACCTGAAGATGTCCCAGTGATGAACCAAACGCGATTGGGAGAGAACATGGCAATGATGTATATGAACTTGCCATGGTTCGCAGCTTTTATACCTGAAACCCCTGGATGACGAGGATTTGTAGAGCCGCAGATTACGCATTCCTCCGGCAGCAACTATACGTCGTCGCCTGTTCCAGATGGCTTCCGGGATCATAACAAGAGGTAGTGAAAATGATAATCCATTGTTAAAGGGGGTTTATCGGGCTATCCTAATTTAGACTTTGAACTTTTCCTAACTCTTTCTCGTGTTCATCTACCAGTTGTCGTTCATCTTCAAAGAAATTGACGACATTTAAATCCCGAATCTAGTGCCAGAAGTCAGTATCTTTAGAAGCTCCTGCCGAACCTCTCACCTTCGTTCCGTATCGCAGCTTAGTTGTTAGGTATACCAGAGGCAAAAGTACAACCATTGTGAACGTGAATATGATCGGCGGTATGTCTAGCGGCTCTGTAATGAAAACAGAGTATATCTGGATCCCGATCATCAACGAAGTGAAGAAGAAGGCGTAGTAGCTATGGGAAGAAGGTTCGTTATGTCGCAGGATAAAAAACGAAAGACTCACGCGCAAAACGGCTGCCATTTCCCTTTATAAGGCAAATTCTCTCTCGATATATTTTGAAGTTTGAGGGCCTATAGCAAGGAAGTCACTAACTAGTCAAGTGCCGAAGATCATGGTAATGGTTACTTTGTAAAAGCGCAGGTATGAGAGTGAAATGCAGGCATAATTGAAAGAACCAGAAACCACAATTAGCTTGATTAACCTAAGAGACGAAGTGAGAAGTGAGAAAATAGTAGACGACGTATAGGAATCTCGTACCATTCTAAAACTTTGCTCGCAGAATCACTGAGCTGCATGAAAGCCAATAGTCCGAAGGAACACGCCACCCCGACACACCAGACTGGAACACCTTTCTTTGTACACCACCCTAACCTACTCATTGTTGATCCTCTCTCTTTCCCAGCGACAACTCCATCTAGTGACATACCATACAAGCACCTCGCAGCCGAATAAACATATCCATTCCCGGCGGAAAATGCAGAAAGCATGATCAAGGCGTTCACTACATGGGTCAAGGCGTCGGGAACGCCTAATTGTTGCAGCGCAAGAACAAACGGAGATGCAGATGCACCCGGTCCGGGACTTGCAATAATTTCCGCGAGCTCCAAAGAGGAATACGGGAGGAGAATACCAATGGAGAACGCTCCTAGAACGAAGAAGACTAATAGGCGAAGAAAGGTCGAGCGGAAGGCCCGTGGTAAGGTGCGTCGTGGGTTACAGACTTCTCCAGCGGTGACGGAAATGTATTCTGGACCTTTAGATGATCAACCTTGGGCAATTAAAACCCTGGAAAAATAAGCTTACCAACAATCGTCACTGAGGCTTGAATGAGACAGCTAAAAAAAACGAATGAGACAGCTAGCGGCGCGCGCAAGGAAACCTACCTAAGGAAACCAAGGAATCGACCTAGATTACCCGATTTTTTGTATTCTGCAAATGGCGCACCCTAGCATGTGCTTTGAGACTGAACTGGTTATCAAAGGATAGCAGATACTCACAGATACGTGAGAGGCTGAATATGAATTAGTTAAGCTTATTATAATCGCATAAACTTTACTAACGAGTCCAGTTCCTGAATCCAAAAGCTTCGTGCTTTGGATTCCCGCCCACCATGGCCACAAACGTGAAAACGATGAGCCCAGAGGCTAGCAAAACTTTACCGAAAGCAAGGAAAAACTCGGATTCTGTAGAAAATGAAAAAAAAAATGACTAATTTTAAGCAATGATGGCTTACCTCCAAAATAGTTGACAGCAAAGACGTTGAGCATTCTAGACAGGTAATGTCAATGTTAGAATTGTGAGGAACAATGAAAAGGAGAGTAGTACGGCTTACAGATAAAGCCCGAGAACGATGAAAATTTCCACAATCATCGGTATTTTGTCGGTCCAAAAATGCAACAAAAGATTGACGGCGACAACTTCAAATGGGACTGACATGGCAGTGATAACAAAATAATTGAAGCCACAAGTGACCCCGAGAGCAGGATCGATGAAGTGATCAGCATATCGAACCTATGAAGGATCAATGGCGAACACAGCGGGAAAAAATGGTTTAGAGACTACGCACGAATGGAGAGGTAATTGGCATCCAGGTAGTCATTTCGGCGAGACAGGAATTCACCGATAATACAACTGAACTGTAAAATAAGAATGCGATGAACAAACTCCCAGGTCCACCATTAGGAAGCACATATCCCATCTGAACGAATAGAACGGTCCCAATAGCCCCTAAAGAAATTTTTAGTCTAGTAAATGCTAGTAGCGACAATAGGCATCACCTCCAATGCCGATGAGTTGGACATGTCTGTTCTTTTTTTATTATTACAAAAACAGAGCAATTAGTCCAAAGAAGGGGATAGGGTCGAACGTCGACAAACCTTCAGATGTCGCTGGGTTTTATCACGGATAACTTTGGAGGGCATAGCAGTTGCTTGCGAGCTCTGAGTTGGATGAACATCCATTTCAGTAGGCTGTGTTATTTCAGCCATTTGTGGTCGAGTGCTGGGTCTAAAGAGTGCTGGGTCTAAAGCGGTTTGGAAGTTGTGCGGGAAATGCATAAGAAGCACGCAGAAGCGTTGATACGTGTACAAGGGGTCGATGAGGACCTAGGGCCTAAAAGTTATGGAAGAAGTTGAATCTTATCAGTATTATAACAGCACAATCGACGCGTCTAAAGGCTCACGGGCTCCTCCGCAGGCCAACAAGTTACATGTAAGACCCTTTTCTCAGCGCCAGCAATCGGGTAACGCCATCCATGACGAGAATGAAAACGGTTTCACGAGTACTTCTGAGCATGTTCATAGTAAAGATCTAGCGTAGGGAAAGGTTAGTACAATTAGCATACGTCTGGACTTCTTGACTAGAGAAGGAAAAATCGAATCGGCAAGAAACCAGGAAGGTCAAGGAAGGGCCAGGAACTGAGGAAGGCGTTGGCGTTACTGTATTTAGACGCTCTGGCGGAGAATGTCAGGCGCGGCACGCATCATGTGGCTGTGAAACGATTGACTTTGAATCCAATACGCCTTGCTAATCGCTGAAGAGCTTTGAGAAAAAGAAATTTCAGCAAAGATCAGTATGTACTTGATTTGAAGATGAGAACTCAAATTACTTGCTTCCTCAAACAGGTCCATCGAAGATGCAATCGACTTGGGGGCCAATGCTGCGCCGTAAAATCACACTGGTTACTTTTATCGGGGAGAAGATATTCAGGTATATTTTCGGGTGTCAAAGGTATGCTCATAGTCTTCTTCCTTAGGCCAACAAAATGTCCTCATTTTCTCATTATATTGCCTTGATACTGCCAATTACAGGTTCATCTTGATGAATGTTTGGAGTGTCAGGAGGTCCCTTAACCCTTCAATAGTTCGGTTGGTACAGTAATCGACTTATAGCGTGCCGTCGCACAAAAATCAACTTGTAGGGGGGAGGGGGGCTGAGTAAACTCTACAATATCATTTTGAATTTTTGGCCAAAACAGTCTTTGCTTAGAGATGAAATATTAATACGCCCTCGAAGGAGGGTCTCATCTGCCCAATAATGGTATGTCTGACTCCTTGTGCTCCTAGATTCCTCTTTTTTCCTCTACATCTTTGACCGAATTCGTAATGGTTAGCTGACATAAACCTCCGTGGCGAGCTCGACACCATCTCACCCTGACCACCAACTGACAACTCATGTTTAATTTCCACCTGTTAAGGTGAAAACCCTTGGAAAAATGGGTATATTCTTGGTCGGGTGGGATCTTATCGCTGATAGTGCTCATGTAACCACCCGTCCTACGCGGTTTCAGAACAAAAAACTAGCAATCAAGTGGCCGCCCTCTTACAATAATTGACCCCTCACCAGTCCTTCAACCAATTGAATTGCATTAAGGGGGACTCCCGAGTCGGGGGACCTGTGTACTGACTCAGTGACTGAGTTGTAAATCCAGTGCTATCAATCAGGTATTTCATGCGCCCCACACTCTAAATGTTCCTTCCTCTCACCCACTACTTCCTATGCATCGTCCTCTAGGTTTCTGTGTCTTCATTGTCAGTCACTAGCGACATCTGCTTGTCGAAGGAACACCAGTGCTTGTCTTAGTTGCGAACAATGCGCAGTAGACCTTCGTCAAGCCGCTTGTCGGTAGTGACTGTCTCGAAGTTAATATTGCAGGCTTGGGACTGATGTACAGGTCATATGAAGTCTTGAGGTCGATGGTCTTTTTAGGGACTATCTGTTATTCCTTCTTCGTCAAAAATATTCTTCATACCCCCGGGGGCCTACAACTCTGCCGTTGCTCGAGACAAACCTAGAATTCAACAGGGGCCAAGAAGGTGAGCTGGGAGAAAGAAGATTATTTAAGAAGTCGCAGGTATGATTTTCTTGAGCTCACACCACCGATTTGAATATGAATATATTTACCATGCAGTGATCTCAATATCTCGAAGCGAAGAAAGGGCCCGGGAAAACAGCCAATGCCAGATGACAGAGCGAGAAAGAAAGTAAGAACACGTAGGATCTCGAGGGAATTGAGGGTCTACCAACATGACCTGCATGAATAACACGGATGAATTCCAATCCTTGAAGCAGATACCCTACAAATCATACGACTTCTCGTACTCGCACGCTAGTTCCGGCTATCTCATCGACTTCTGATTTTCTGAGATCAACAGCCAGGTGTAAAGGATGCGTTGGCATATTTACCCCTAGATGCTCAGCGCTCAATGTCGACATCCCTCTCAATTATAACTGGCACAAAACTTAATTTTGCTTCCCTACCTACCTTCCCAAGTTCCCAAGCGAAGGAGATAATTCAGGACCAACTGTGGTAGAGGAAATGCTGGGTTCTTGAAGATTGTTCAGTCGCTTCCTCTGCATAAACCTGAGACTCGGGAGCAAAATGAATGAATCATTGGAACATCTACATCTCTCTCTCTCTTCTATGGATATGATATTATGATAACGCTGAATCGAAAAAGGCGAGTGATAACATTCTAATATTGTCCACGGTCATTAACCTTGTCGAAAGAAACCCAGCATCATGGAAGTATCTGTGCCTAGCGCAAGCACAGAGCCGATATCTTGAAAATATTATATGCACTACGAGAAGAAATAATCAGTGGAAATATCACGGGGCTAAGTAGGTATAACGTCGATATTGCTACCGACTCATCAGTGTGAGGTGCAGCCATAGTGCACTAACTTCAGAGGCGGTTTTTATATTGACGTGAAGTGACAGGAGCGGCGGGCGATACTGAGCGTTTCTTCAACTTGGCAAGATCAATGGCGGAACTGGGGCAAGATTTATCCGCACTCAAACAGTCCCCAGTAAGCTAATAACATAGTCAACAGAGGACCCTCAACCAAATATAAGAGCATAGCATAATTACCACATCGTATATGCATTGGAGAGTTGAAGTGCTGCTAGTGGTTCCTTGGAAACTGAAGCAAAATGGATAAGTCATAGCAAAAACTCGGCAATATTTTCACTTACGTGCAGCCAAAGACCGAGTCAGAGTATGGGGGCGTGTCACAGCGGTCATCGATCTTGGACTTTTGGTTTTTGTCAGTCTCAGGGCAAATAAAACCCCTGGAAGCGACGCTGGAAGGCTGGCTCCTTTCAGCAGCGAATGCGGGAAGCGCAACGACGAGAGTGAAAGCGGCGAGAGCAGTGAAGAAACGCATGTCGGCACGATTAAGGAAAGTGGGGTAGAAAGAGTGGACGGGTTTAACACGAAGAAACTCTGGTGAGTGCTGTAAATCGAGTGTTGAGGGGAAAAAAAGCGACACGATCTGAAAACATACCTTTTATACACCCGATAAAAAATGTAACTGTGGAGCACCCATCAGAGCATCACATAAAAAAGGTTTACCCGACTGCTTTTACCACCGTCGATCTTTTTTTGGAACTACATAGGAGAGATGAAGAGCGCGAGTGTCTCTATGCCTGAAACAGGTCTGAAATTTTCCGGCTACCTAATCTTTCTTGCTTCTGTTCTTCTTGCAAGGAAGGCAATTACAGTACTGGGTAATTACTTGGTCTTTCAAGTTGACCCTCTCGCTTAATGGCGAGCTGCGCAATTATTTAGGACCGCCTTCTAACGGAAGTAACGGGACCGTCGTTGCCGAAACCGAGGCTGAGCCTTCAAATTGAAACTTGAAACTTTCGCGCGTTCGAGTTGAAAGGTTGAAAATAATAAGCTTGAATTTTCAAACTAACCATGATTCATGAAACCGATGTAGCGTGTGAATAAAAAGCGCATCATTAAGCGCCCTTAAGTGCCCATCGGATGCGCGACCAACGTGTAGTACAATTGAAGTCTCTGTGCCGCCGCCCAGTGTTCAATTAATTTAGATGTGGTTTTACACGCTCTCAGTCAAATTCATGAGTTGCGCTTTACTACTCTGCGCTTTATCCACAGGCCCGTAGCACCCCGATTTTACGATCATCGCACCCTGTACTTATAACGCAGTGAGAATGAGTTCAGAAACGAATATTTCAGTAAAGATATGTGCAAAGAAATCAGATAGTGTACACAAAGTCCGGCGCTTTGTCACCCAAAGCCCTGATCTCATCTGAAGACAGCTTTTTTTCCGATCCTTCAGCCACCCGTGCTATAAATTCGGCTCTCCTCTTGTTAATCCGTTTGTAAGTAGCGACAGTTATCGGAACAAATATGAGTCCAATTGCCACAAACATCAACTCGATTCCATCTAAAAGATGATATCAGCGAAGGTGATGAAAAGCTACCAGCTCGACGTACGGCCTAAGATAAATCGAGGTTTATCTTGAGTTCTGAAAATATTGGACGCTATGGCACCACTAAAGTTTCCAATACCAATATGAAGCGCCATCCCAACTCCTCGTTTATACTGTCCAGATAGATTGTTACTGAGCCTTCAAGTTGTAATACAAGACAATCAGTTTGACTTTTCCGAATTTGACCCTCCTGAACGTACCATGCAACAACACCTGGAAATCCGGCATAGCTACCGGCAACAATCAAGAATGTCCCAAAGTATTTAGCACCAGACGATGCCTCTGAAATGTTGATTGAAAAGCCAATAAGACACATTATGAGCGAAGCGTATATGAATGGCGCGCGCATCTTCAGCTTGTCGGAGAAGTATGCAAACAAGCCCAGAACCATCGCTGGATAGAATACAGTCTTAGATTACTCGTAGCTAATGGCTGAAAGGAGAGTAACGTACTTGCAAAGATATATGGCGGCACTGTGAGCAGTTGACTTACTGCTGTTGAAAACTCGCCAAAGCTATACAACGATCATTTATCAGTATTCATCCAATGGTACAAGATATGAATGAGCATTTACTCGCTAATGATGGTCCTATCCGAGTCTGAAATCAGAGGGTCGAAAATATGATATGAGATAGCAACTTACGGTAGGAAGAGGGTGATTCCTACATCGAACTCATTGTCAGTGTGTATTCTAATCTGCGTAGGGAAGACTAGATAGTACCGTAGACTAATTAGAAGAAATAGGTTAGTAGTGAAAAGAACATCATTTCAGTTCAACTTACGGGGGGCAACAAGCGACATGTATATCAAGATGTGAATCCAAATCTTGGCTTTGTGAGCAGCTGAAAATAATCGATAATTTTACAACCTACTTGCCAGTCCGTGAAAGCTTGATAGATATGCTTGGATTGGAAATGTTCTTCTTCCCCGACTGAGGAATTATCATATTCTGGTACATCATATGAGAAAGACCGAAGAAAGGCGGCGGCGGAGTATACTTAGTACTCACTCTTAATCCAGATTACATATGCTCGTTCCTCCGGTGTCAGGAACTTCGCTGTTACCGGAAAGTCCACGAGAACTGTATAAATTTAATGTAGGTAGTTAGGGACTGATATTGGTGAACTTGACAAACTTAGAAAAGAAAACAGGCCAACAGCTACTGTCGCAACTCCCTCAATGATCTAGAGGGCTATGTCGAACCATGCATGGATTGTAAAAAGCAGAATTTCTCACGAAGATCCAGGACCACCCGAGCAATCCCTGAGTACCACTCATAAACGAGATCCCGAACGCAAGTAGACCTGAAATAGTCTCAATAAGTGAATACGATAGTAGATGAGATATATGACCTGCAAATGCCCCGGCTATAGTCGCTGCACCAAAAAAGAGACCAATACGGGTTTGGAGAGCGTGCCTTGGGTACCATAAAGAAAGGCTATTTAAGGTTGTTTAACACTTCGCCTTTTATAAGCTCATTGGCACCTACTAGTACGTAACGCCCGGGAATAGACCTGCCTCGGCGACACCGAGACAAACGCGTACACCTACTAGTTGTGGATATCTGGGTCCCCATGTCAGAGAAATCTGGCATAAAACTGTTCATTTTGTGCGTGCGCACGTTTTAACGAAGCCCATGGATAACCTATTTTGGATAAGCCCAACGTCCGGTCAAAGAAAGACATCCACTTTACATGATTATACCCCAGACGACCTGATTCAAACCGTCAATATCGTATTCACAATGAGCCCAAGGGCCGGAATGAATGAGCACGAACAGTAATGCAGGGTAGCCATCTGAGAAACATCATATTCTTGAAAGGCAGAAGAATGCAAGTGATAGAGCACTGACATGGAAGGGCGGAACTTCTTCAATACCAAGCTAACAGAATACAAATCAAGACCTATGATCAGTCTTCCAAGAAAAGAGCACAATAGAGATTGTCAACTCACTTGGCAGGGCATTCAAAGATGCAATAGGGCTTATCAGACACACGAAGTTAGTGTAAATCTGTGAAAGATAATGAAAACCTTACGATGAAGTACATCGTCTGGAAAGTAGGTTATCATCAGCGACATCCAACACGCTTGAAAATCTGAAATGTATACACCAATGCAATGTTATACCGATTTCCGATCAGGTTGAGCTGAGTTTCGAGCCCTTCAAGTTTAGCATTCCCTGAAAATACAATAGATTAGATTATTCTATTATCATTTAGGTCGTGCATTGAAGAAATACCAATATTTCCTAGAGAACAGGTTCATGAAATACAATACTCCAAAGGGAATCACGATACTCACCACGATCCATGAAAGACATGAGATACATCACACAAAGTATAGGCATTAACCTAAGGTCAATCTTTCGCCACAATTTGCGTTCATCTTCTTTGGAAAGGCTAGGTGGAGGCGGTAGTTTAGTTTCACCGCCAAAGTCGTATTCTTCGGCATGTTCTAAGCGGGCCTCGGTTGCTTTCTCCTTGAGAAGTGAGGGAGTAGGAGATACGTTCATGGTCAAAAGGCAGCAGGGAACAATTGGGCGGGAGCGTTTTGTTACCCATTTATAAGTGAGAAAGACGTTGGGCATAATCGTGTAATTTCTAGGTCCTATGACCTTATCATACTCTCCACGAGGCAGTATTGTACTCCTGAAAAGGCTATAAAGTATTATAGTCTTAGCGGCAAGACACTGTCGACGGAGTGACACTGACAATGAGTACTTTCATCTTTACAAGTTTCCCAGGGAAAGAATTTTGCAGCTGAAAGATGCACGTGATTCTGGATAAGCCATATTTGTGGATTATCGCAAGAATTCAGGTGGCAATTCGGTAGACCTTAATTTTTTCCCTTTCCGGTGTGTATATTTGTCTCCTCAGTTGGAAGAAAGCCAGGGGTGGAAAGATAAGATCTTCCCTCTGGAGCTCCGGCTACCTTGGGCACCGGGCGGGGATTGAGAGCGACTCTGTTAAAGAAAGACGAATGACGGGAGGACGGGAGCACATTCAAGCATTGCACCCGAGCTAAGGAGCTATTGCTAAGTGGAAGGGCAAGAGAGCGGGAGTTTGGCATGCTAGCGGGATGTACTTCTGAGTTTATGGACAGCGAGCGCGTCTAGAAGAAGGTCTTGCCGTGCCATATAGCAGTCGTGGGAGCCGTCTCCCTTTCTTGTCCCGAGCCTTCAAGCTCTTCAAGATCGTCGTACCGAGATACATTCTGCTTGCGGATCGTACCCGAGATCATCTCAGGTGGAAGGAATTGACGCTCGAATTAGTATTGACAATGGCAGAATCCATTAGTTACATCTTCATCTGACCTTAGCTCCCAGTCCTAGCTTCGAAACTAGGAACCTATACAATGGATCCATAAACAGATCCTTTTCCCCACTCCTCAAGGTATAAATCTTCATCCTTTTCATGTGGCGTTTTACGAATCGACCGCGCAATGTCTGCTAATGTTGTCCATCTGAGCGATGTCCAAACCCGGCCCAAAATTTTCACAATTTGGGAGAGACACAGGCATACCTCGGCCCACTGGCTGGTAGAATGCTTTGCGGAATTCGTACGGCCCATTTCAAATCGCTTCAATGCCTTTGCTAACGCATAACCGTGATTCCTAGATGGGCGTGTTTTTCTATGTTTATGCAGGTAATGAGCTGCTACAGTATCTTAACCTCCCGACAGCCATTTCTGACTTGGTGACTTCAAGGTATTGGATCTCAGATCGCGTACATTGTTGGCAATATCTTGAAGATTGAGGGGCTTGGTTGTGAGTAGCATCTCTGCATCCACTTGAAGTTGTCCCAATTGTTTCACCCAGCCGTTCTCCAGTTCGGTTTTGCATATGCTTTCGGTATCGTTTTTGCCCTCGGAATATGTAGTTCAACTTCGGGTGGACATTTCAATCCGCCCATCTCAGTAGCGATGGTTATCTTCAAAGGGTTTCCTCCTTTGAAAGCTGTTCGGTGAGTCAGCTTGGTGTAAAATGTGGATGGAGTCTCATTAACAAAATTTCCATACTGTAGATATATTATTGCACAGATTTTGGGAGCATACGTCGCTTGTCTTTTGATTTATACCCAGTGGCACGATCTCATCAAGGAGAGCGAACTTGCTCTCGCTTCCGTGGGGATGCTGGAATCAACCCTTTTCACACCTTCAGGTCCTCGTTTCTTCTCAGTCTATCTAGTCTACAGCTTACTGACGCTGCAAAAAAATAGGTCCGGCCGGTGGATTTGCATTATCAGTCACCCCAGGACTAAACCTCGGCAGGGTGTTCTTGAACGAATTCGTTACGGTAAATAAATGCTAATTTCGGCGGATATTCGTTTTGGTACTGATGAAACACGCAGGATACCTTTCTAGCGATGGTGATATGGGGCAGCATCGACCCGACCAACATCTTGATACCTCCGCAGGCTGCACCTTTTGTTATCGGAACAGCATAGTGAGTATGCCTGTCAACTGTCGAGGCCGTGAAGGTGTCTGACATACTTGTCACAGTGCGGTCGCTGTTTGGGGATTCGGTATTACTGGATGTGAGGATAGCCTTTCTTTGAACCAGTTTAAGCCTTGCAAGCTGACGTTCGTTCGCTTCCAGTGGCCGCTAACCCCGCTCGAGATATCGGTGGAAGGTTGGCGGCGTTGACGATATGGGGGACAGATGGTCTGTTGATTCCTTCTCTTCGATTTTGGTATTCCATACTAGACTGATCTTCCTCGTAGCTGCTGGTGGGCGATACGCGGCCATCGCAGCACTCACTGCATTTCCGGCTACCTTCTTTGGGATACTATTGCATGAATTTTTCCTCACTGATTACGCCCGAGGTTTGTGCTGGCAACGTCTGTGCTTCGTTCTTCGGTGGCCCTAACGTGAAACTTTTTAGTGCTACCTTCTGCTCAACGTGAATTCATGGAAGTGCACCACCTCCATGCACATGGACCAGCAGGTGGACATGCAGGTGGAGGGACGTCGGTTTCTTCGAACGAAAAAGTGGATATTGAGCATAAGGCTTGATATGTACTTCGTGTAGGTCATGTCACGAATAATGCTGTCTTCAGAACGAACCAGTTCAACGTAAAAGGTACAGGTTACATTATACATAGGTACAAGTTACATACATACTGTGATACACTACGAAAACAAAGTTGCTGAAAACATACGACGTGTCCAGAAATATCTTACAAATACTCTGGAAATTTCCTCGAATCTCTGGAGTCCCTTTCTGTTTGGATAATCCAAAATCCTAGCTCCCGCTTACAATCATGGCACCTATCCCCACCTGCATCCATTCTCCTCTCCAGCATTCCCGGAAGCCGGAGCAAGACGTTCTTGCGCATATCGTTCCGCGAACTCAGGCTACAAGCATTAGCCCCTGTGGCAATGGACATCGAGGAAGCACTTGCGCCAAGGATAGATGAGAGACCTGCGCTACCGTGACTTGTTCGGGGACGAGCACGAGGACGGGGCGGTCCTTCACAAGCGAAAGCAGAGGAGAGCTCCGCGGCGACAAGAGCATAATGCTCATGCCAGAATTCGCAAGGAATGGTAATGCCACGGTGATGCCGTGATGGACCAAAACGAGTGAATTCTTTCGTCAGGAGAGTATGGTGGGCTTGCTGGTATTCAATCTGTAGTTCGCATGAGTTTCAGGATTGATGTTGGAAAGATACCGGTCCACGTACCCAGGCAGCAAAGACGTGAGGAGGTACACAGTTCAACATTGTGTACGGAGGTACGTCTAGGGTAGCTTCAGCGCTTTCGTTCATGATTTCGGTGTATTTGTGTCGGATAGAGTAGAGTAGGACATCAATGGGATGTTCAGGGATACATTCCCTAGGTAAGAGGTGGTCAGCACATTCGAGATGAGAGCTACTATTGGCATACCTCATCCTGTGACTACAAACCCCGATTGCGCAGTATATCTCATACTTTTCCACTGCCTCCGCCAAGTCCTTCATCACCTCCCACTGTACCTCCTGAAGATCTGGCTGCGGCTGCAGGTACACATATTGAAACATGAGCTCTAGTACTGAAGATGTTTCGGACAAGTAAACGATTTCTTCGTCGGTGGTCCCAACTGTCGATCCTCCAGCGTCGGCAAAAACCTGCGAATGCATTTCGAGGTTTTTTCGATGAATCTTGAAGAGAACCTTGTCCGATGATTGTAGAGTCATATCTGAGTCTGCAAGGTCGACTGCAGGGATCACAGGAAGATGACACATGCAACTCAGTATACAATTCAACTCCTAAAGTCGAAACGAGACGTACAACGTTTCGACACAGGTGGTGAAGTTGCTTCTGAGGAGGTCATTGTTGAAGGGAGGAAAGGAAGAGATAGCGGCGACAAGGCTGTTATCAAATAAGAGTGAGACGTCAGACACTTTGAATAGAAAAACATCAGATGATCACCCGACGTGTGTATTGCAAAGTGTAAAATGAGACTTGAGTGACGCGACGAGACGCGATGAGATGTGATATCTGTGGTGTGCAAAGTATGCGCTAACTGTCCAAGAATTGACCCATCTCATTCAGAGAGAGCGAGTTCAAATCCTGGGCGCTGAGTCAATTTGAATGGGTCGCCTTGCTACAGTTGAGCCGGAACCATTAGCATATATTCCAGAAGCTAGTGGAAATATTCACTTTGGTACAGTAAATATGATGGTGAGAATACTCACTTCAGTGATAGCATGATATAGGGGAGAATTTTTGATGCTTTGTTCGAAAAACAGTCGAAAAATGACTGAAATTCTAATTCATTCGAACCAAGATAGACATTCCGATTGAGAAAGATAAAATTATAAGAATAGCTGAATGGAACTCGGTTCGCGCGAGGTTGTGCATGGTGGAGATCCGAGAAGGATGGTAAAGAGACGCCCGGTCCAGGAGCGCTAAAAAGCCGAGCAAGGGCGCTAATTGGGACGATCAGCGCTTCTTGCTCCACTTGTCTCACAGAACTCATGAATCATCATTGAAATGAAGAAATCCTGAATGTTGTCCCAATCAGAAACCGCAAAGTATCTGGACCGATGTGTCGACGAAGAGTCACCCGAATTGGCAATGGAGGAGGTACTGAGCGCATATGTGGCCTGGAAGCTTGTTCGAGGACAGAGCTGTGAGGTTGTCCTGCAAAAGCTTCGCTATCTAACCATATATCTTCGAGTAACGTGAGTATGTACAGTGTACTCAGATTTACTTGCAGTCTCAATTTGTTTTCAGGAATCGTCGACGGGTTTTGGAGCAAATCAGGGAAGTTATTGTGGTTACGGCTACAGAGCTCTCTTTTGGAGGAGGTTTGATAGGTGCTTGTCCGTGTACGTTGTTGCCATTCTCTCTCCCAAATAGGTTGATAATAAAGCATTCATAGTGAACACTTTGATTGGGAAAGAAGTCTGGAATCTTCTTCGAAGAAAACTCAGCAGTAACACATTCAACACTGACCCAGAGTACGGTGGCCCTATCACCTTTCATGACTTGCGCTCAGTCGAGGAGTCGAGGAACCCTGTTCGTCAGTTAGACGAACAGATCGCTTCCAATGCCACAAGCAGCCACGCCACCACATTTTCTACCGGGACTGCTGTAGCCCGCGACGAAACTTCCACTACACTTCACACCCCCAGTCTGTTCTCCCGCCAGCGCAGACCCCAAACTTCTCCTCAAATACCTTGGTCAGAGCGCCCTCGTTGGATACGCGTGTGGTTCTTCACTCGTCCACATCTTGCTGGTCCTTCGAACATGCTCCAAAGGCTGGTCCCCGAATATAGGTCACTCGTACCTGCATACACGTCTTTTCGAGGGACTCTGCCATTATATGTTACAGAGAGGTCATGAGAGCGTGCTTTATATCTTCTTTAATGGACCGCAAGATTGTATAGATCTCCTTGTTACTATGAAGCGATTATATGATTCTCTTCGTTTTCGCTTGACATTTGGATTCAGCTGCCAGCTGCCACTTGATGTCGTGACCTTAATGCGCACAGGTTGTTAGTGCGGTGAACACGCTATAAATTGATGTTCTGACCCATCTCTTTTCTCCTTCGTCATGGCCTCCATCTCTATCGACGTCTCTGCTATAGTTCGCGAAGTTCGGTCGCTTGTAACAGAGATCAAGAACGAACGCACCGCAGAAAAGGAGAAGGCCAAGGCTGCACAAATGCTAGTCTATCGTTCTCTATCTCTCCATCCGGCTCTTGACCGTATGCATCCTCCTACCGGAATGCTTGCCGACGTCGATTGGTATACCGAGTTGCGATTCAGCTTTACTTCAGGCATCTTTCGCAAACTTGGTTCGTGGCTTTGTTGCATCAAAAAATCATTGATATCCTTATCTTTCTGTTCAGGGCAAAATGAACATTTCAGAAGGATGGCATTGCTTGGCGATACTGGTACGAGGGCCAGAATTATGATGCTCTTACTTTGGATCATTGGCCATCGATTGGCCGAAGATTCTGTGGCAAAGCTTCTCTCAACAGCAATGGGAGATGCAATACGAAGAGATGGAAACCTGGATCTAGAAGCAGAGCTTGTATCACTGGATTCGGTGAAGCGGGTGCTCACAAGTTTGCAGAAGATGATCAAGACAAAGATACCTCTCCCACCGGGTGCACGTTCTTCTCCGTCAAACTTTACTCTGCTCTACTGATCGTTCACATATAGATAGGAATCCCTTTCAAGGTCGCGATTACAACATAACAGACGAGGATTTAGCTCTTCCGCGCTCAGAGCTGTGGGGATATGAGCTACCGGAGGAACAGCAATATGAATACAATATTCGTCGTAACCCCGTCCTTCTCCTCCGTCCACTATCGGGCAAAATCATAATTCCTGAAACGAAACTCACGATGCTCATTATTCAATGGGCCGCGTGCAATTTTGGGCTCGGCAAAAAAGTGTATTCTGCTCAAGATATCGACCACGAAGCATTTTGGAATGCCGATCCTCCTCTCTCAACGAATCAGGATGATGATGGCGACGATGATCACATTTCTGACTGGAGTTCGTCTTCATCAAAAGATAGTTTTGCTTTTGAAGCTCATGCGGGTGTAGGAGATCCTCCGTATGAGTCGATGTGGGAAGATGAGCCCATGGAAGACTGGGTTCACTCTCGTTTCTGCTCAGCCTATGGAGTGCATGCATGGGCTCACCAGAGCTTTGTCCGTGTTTTACTATTTAACTCCTTTTCTGCATCTCAGACGCTTCCAACATCCTCCCATATCTCGAAGGCAGTTCATGTTGCGAATCAACTATCTTGCCGCCTGCCCATGGACATCTTGCAGTATGCAGAGCAGTTCATTGTTGCTCGTTCTTTGTTAGTTTGGCGGGAAACGTATGCAGACAAACCATGGAAACCAGAATTTCGCGTTTTACCGCCCGAGGAGCGGGGTCTTCTGGTGATATTTGTTGATGCGCTCAGGTGGGACGAGGCACAATCCTGGATAGATGTCGAACACCCTTCTGTATTCGGGGACGTACGTGAATTCCTCATGAATCCTCTGCGGTACTGTCAAGACAGTCCAGACATTCTTGCCCTTCCCCGGCTTGCCTCACAATACACCCCTAGTGGGATTAACGTCCTTCCGGAGCTTGACTCGGACATATGCATCTGCGGCGAATGCCCCGCTATCTCTTCACAGCTCCCGGCAAGTCTAGAATCCTTCCGCCACCAATACTTCTCCATTACCTCCTTTCGGCCACAAGATTGCAATGCCCTTGCTCGGACTTGGGAGCCGATGATCTCTGCAGCTGAGGAATGGCTGGAGGACCTTGTCTCAAGGGTTGAGTGCCAATTTACCCTCTTCCACGTTGTTGCAAGACCTTGATCGCATCGGACCCACTGTTCTTGAACTTGCCAACGCGCTTGGTGTACTTGTCGGCTCACACCTGTCTGACCAACAACTTCTCCGTTTCATTGTCATGTTCAGCATCATCACGGATGATATCCCCCCAGCCGTCCCTAAGTCTCCAGGTCCCTTGGGATTGGGATACGTTGTATCAATGCCGTGGGCTCCCGACCGCGAAGAGTATCAGGTCCTTGACAGTGAGGATGGCCCAAGTGGCCCAGACCGCGTTTTATTCGTGAACGGAGGATGGATGTACGACGCCGTCGGTTTAGACGGTGTCTCGTTGCTCCATGAGCGGGAGAACTGGAGGATTGTGTATCATACGACAACGCCAGGAAAATTCTCTGCAATCTGTATGCCGAACTTTAGAGCAGACTTTGTGTCGCTTTTTCCTCCTCTGCATTCTTTGACCGCTATGAATATCCAGTCGGCCTCGGCTGCGACTTCAATGCCTTTACAGGCTGAGGACGTGGAGCCTACATTCACCCTCGTGTTGAGCAACTGGCAAAGTGACGCTTTCCCTCTCCTTTCCGTGTCTTCTTTGTCCGCTAACACTCCTCGCGGTGCCCTAGCAGCATTGATACGAGTTGAATGCTTTCGGGCGTCTTGTTGAAACGACATGGAAACCAGACGTAAAACAAGGGTCCCCGTGCGAGCATAGGAATCTCTGGGGGTATTCAACACGCTGTTCGCCAACGGCTACCAGCCTCCTACAGCTTGTTCTTTCTCCCAATCCTCTCAATGATGGTAACAGACACTCGGGAGACATGGGTACCGCTCTCCAACTTCTTCACTTTGGCGCTTCAGAAAATTCTCGTCGCCAGGCGATTTTACGAGAACTTTTGGAGGAACAGGCGCGCCGAGTAGAGCCGCTAACGAAAGTTGGGTCGCCATTGGAGCGTACAAGAGCGTGTATTGTGAGGTGCGGGGCGAGGGATGGACCGGTGGATGCTCTAATTGTGCTAGCTGCATCGCTGAAGAAGAAAGTCTATATTTTGGACTATAGGTTGGTTTTATTTCGTTTGATCAGTGCAAAATGTTGATTTGGATAATAGGGAATGCTGGGAATGCGCGTTCGCGCGTATGCAGGAACACGATCGAACCATTGGGGTTTCCGTCGACACGAAACATGTTACGGTTTGCAGTGAATGTCAATTCACATAGGTATAAAACAGCTTTATTCGGAGTACTTCTGCGGGGAATGGCGAAATTGAAATCTTTCATATTAGGATTGGATGAAGTTGGTGGCTTGGGCAATGCGTCAGTTGAGCCCGGGTTAGCGTTAAAGTGATGGATGTTCTTTTACCAACCATTGAATGCTATATGATGGTAACAGATACTCGGTATCGCTCTCCAACTTTGTCACTTCGACGCGTCAGCAAATGTTGATTCTCGTCGCCAGGCGGTTTTGCGAGAACTTATAGAGGAATGACAGGCGCGCCGAGTAGAGTCGCTAACGAAAGTTGGGTCCCCACTGGAGCGCACAAGTTATGTATTGTAAGGTGGGGGAGGGATGGACTGGTGGATGCTCTGATTGTACTAGCTGCATTGCTGAAGAAAGTCCATGTTTTGGACTATAGGTTGGTTTCATTTCGTTTGGATTTATCGATAAAACGTTGATTTGGATGATAGGCAATGTTAGGTGTTCTTCTGCGGGAGGAATGGCGAAATCAAAATCTTTTATATCAGGATTGGAGTGTGAATTTGGTGGCTTCAGGCGATGCGTCAACCGACTAGCCTGCTACTGCACTGCAGTGAGTGTTTGATGTTGCGACGCTACTGTAAAGTGATGGATGTTCTAGCGAATGGGAGTCTCATCGCCTTGTCGCCACTATTTATAATTAAGGAATATGAAAAGCCTTCGAGAAAATTCTGCTCTGCGGTCCCGACTAGGTTCGTAGTATCAATTATCATGTTCAGTATCATGAAACCGTCAGCAATTCAAGTCGCACTTTGTGAGTTGAACTGTTTAGTATTCTAATTCTTGTCACTGAGCTATGTTTCTTGTCATAATGATACACGCTAGTCTTGATGATGATAGAGTATACGAATGCCCAAGAGTCTCAGACAATCACACTCTGGCAGTTTGGATCATATCCTGCTCTATCAAACGGGAATTTGGTCGTCAAAACAATCGCAGCAGCGGAGAACGGGCTAGAGACCACATTTCTAGTTGAAAACTTCATAACCGAGTCAGGAACAAATGCAATTGTCACCGGTGCGCTATTCCTATTCAGAATAAGTGAGTTTGCCTAGTCGTAACTTGGTTATGCAGATAATATTGTAGTCTCTGCTTTGGGGTGGATGCTCTCAGTAGAAGGTGTTTCCACCATCACTGATATCGTAGTATCACTCCCCGAGGTGACTAGCACCAACTCGCAGCTCGTGTCTACGCCCACTCCCATCATGACCAGCACCATCTCGCGGTTCGGGTCTACACCTACCCCCATGTTCACATCTTCATCGACTACTGCAGCATCCTCCGAGTTCGTGACCACCGACATTTCAACAAACACCGAGATCACGGTTCCTATACTCTCCACCTTCACTTCATCGTCCATTTTTACGCTCATATCGACCGAAAATCTCATCCGTACAAACAATCTCTTGGCACAAAGCGTTCCAAGCTCGGGACTGGAGACTAATCACTTAACCCTAACAAACTACATTCACTGCTTTTTCACTTCGAACACAAGTGGTGAATGTACATATGAACTCATTGATGCTGCTTCTCAGATTGCCACTAGCACTGTATCTGGTTCTGCAACTGCAGGTGCCTTGCTGATAGTACCGGCTAGCATTACTCCTGCGGCATCCACGAGCCCTACTACTAGTAGCCACAAATTGGAAGTCATTATTGGAACTGTTGTCGGAGCGCTCGTCTTCATTGGAATGATCCTAGTTCTCTTCAGACGAGAACTTATCAAGCATAAACAATCAAGGAGTCTTTCAGAAGCAAAGAGTGTTGTATCTCCCTATGACTTGAAGGTTGTATGGCCTGATCAAGCACCAGAGACACAATTATCAAATACGAAACTAGAAGCTGTCGGAAAAAATGAGGAAACGGTATAACATACATTATTAGTTGCTGATACATTGCTGACGCGTACAAAAATACAGGTACTGGAGTACGTACCAACAACTGGGCCAGGTGCAACACACGCTATATCGAGACTTACGCAGAGACAACGGAGGTTACAAGAGCAAGCTAGCTCGATTCGAGAGGAGATCAGCGCCATTTTAGAAATTGCAACCATTGCTACAGGACTTTCAGAAGATACAGTAGTGATGCAGAGACGTATCATTCAGGAGTTGACGGAACGAGTTCGTATGCTTGAGGAGTTGTTGACGACGGATTGGGCCCGGGAGCTGACCGATGAACCTCCCCCTCAATATTCTGAGGTCTTGAACTATATTGTGTAAACAACTACGCCATATGAACATCGCGGTCTCAAAAAAGAATAAAGACTGTCACGCAGTGACATATCGCGAAGTCACACGGACCGAATCCCGGGATTGTGGTTTCTCTTTTTCTCTAACCGCCATGTATATAGGGTCAATAACAGCATGCAGCCTATACGGAGCTTAAGACATCATGTTAGACCTTGTTAGGATGTTTCTGCTCAGGTGATTCCTGTAAACTGGTTCTAGCAGGTGCGATACCCTCTCGCATTGATCACGCAGTCCCTAATCCAAGTTCAACTTTCCCAATGGGATACTCATAAAATATTTGAACTAGGGAATGTCGCCAAGGATCTCTAATCATTGCTTTCTATAGACTGTTGCCTAAATAACCATGCCTCATCAGATAAGTCCACCAAAAAAGAAACGCTGGATTCGCTTACCGGCGCCGATGTATGTATTCTTCGACCTTTTAAGGACAATCCTCGACAACATCTCATTCGGACCATCTCAAGACTCAGTGGCAACAGCTCGTACAGTCTCGGCTCTGCGTTTTCATCCGACTTGGCATTCCAGCGAGAGGTACTTAAGGATGGTTGCATTAGGAACGCAGCTAGAAGTATCTCTCACTGCTAGAACTTACTCTACCTATCGAAGGGCATACTAGAAGATGAGGTCAAATCGTCCAATTCTTTTACTCCTCTTCTTCATTTGGATGATTATTCCTCGATGTGCTCATTGTCAACAGATTTATGACATCGTAAGCAGATTTTTGAACAAATTTTCCTTGCATTGATGATTCCATTTTAGTGGCAAACAACATGGGATCGATCAACTCTCTTCGCGCCTTTGACACGCAATACATCTTCTGTTATCAACTTCTCAAGTCCTGCGTCCCTCCCAACAAGTAGCGTTAATATTTTGGTTGATGGCACGGTCCAGTATCAGGACATTGTTGGTTTCGGAGGATCCTTGAGTAAGCCCAAATCGCCATCTTGATCGAACATTTGAATCATCTTGCGTGCAAACTAGCGGATTCTGCAGCTTCAACACTCAAGAATTTGAAGGTCAGTTTTTGACCATTCCGTGGATGTAGGTGCTGATCATATCGGTAACTCAGAACATAAATTCGGGGAATTACTGGAATCTCTTGGGCTACATGTTTAATCCGACCGACGGTGCAAATGCAGCTGGATTGAACTACATCCGTGTTCCAATAGGCGCTTCAGACTTTTCTGCCTCAGGTAGGGTTGTTTGACCTCTGGCAATAGTAGTTGCAACCTCTAACCTACCGTGCTCAGTATATAGTCTGGATGATTCAAATGGGGACACCTCCTTTAGCAAGTTCAACATAAATCGCACTCCAGCATATGTTTTTGAGGTGCTCAAAGATATACAATCGATCAATTATCTGATGAAAGTGCATATCCTTCCTTGGTCACCGGTAATATCTCCGTCACTTGCTTTGACATTATTTTTGCTCATTGTTGTATTATAGCCTGCATGGATGAAAGACAGTGGTACCATGAATGGTGGTTCTTTGAGAACTGATATGGTCAGCTTTTGTAAATTCAACTCTTCACCCAATAACAACACAACAGAACTAACAGCTCAAGCTAGATCCGACGTATCTCCTCAAGGCTGTTCAAGGTTTCCAAGGAATGGGGATTCCCATCTTTGCTATTTCGCTACAGGTATGCTTCTAACTTCATCGACTTTTGTATATCTCCAACCCCCATCTACATCTCTAGAATGAACCACAGAACAGCAACCCTACATATCCAAGCTGTACTCTGATCCCGGACATAGAGGGGCAGATCGGTACCGCTTTACGCTCGTTGCTTAATAGCAATGGGCTCTCTAACGTGAAGATTGTCGGCTATGAGGTACGTACATTTCTAGACTCCAAAATCGATGTCCATTCCAATAATATTCCAAAGCATAACTGGAATAACGCTGGAACGTACCCAGTCACACTGGTAAGAACGGATTACGATAAAATCTATCCAACAGTGCTGTCTAAAACAGTTGATTTTTTAATTCTAAAGATGCAAGATTCTCCGACCGCATTCGCAGGAGTAGCGTAGGCTTTTTTATACTTATTGTTCGGTAACTTCCTTCTAATACCCCCTGACTGTCAACAGTTTCCATTGCTATCAGGGAAATGTAGCTAGTCAAGATGCTTTTCATAACGCTTATCCGTCCAAGGTTCGTACTCTCCTCAGTTAGCACTTAATACTGCCAAGCAATTGAACCATGCTTCGTATAAATTTATGCAGGAAATTTACTTTACGGAATGCTCTGGCTCATTGGGTTCAGATTGGTGGAGTGATATCAAGGTTTGTCCTCATCTCGCTAGCGAAATTCATGTCCTCAAAGCCAAGGTTTTTTTTCCATAGTGGTACATGGATAATCTGTGAGTTTATGTGGCTCTTCCTCCTTCTCAAGATATTGAACGTTAACCATCCACCAGATGGATAGGTGCCTTGGAACACAATGCTAAATCTGTACGGCGTGTAATTGCACCATATTTGTGGCTATTCTGATTCTCCCAATAATAGGGCTTAATGTGGAATATCGCTCTGGACGGCAACGGAAACCCAGAGCTTCCTGGCTCCAATAGCTGTACTGGAGGCTGCAGAGCACTCGTTACCGTGAATAGTGGTGGCTCCTATTCCCTGAACCAGGAATTCTACGCAATGGCGCATGCTTCGAAAGCTATACTTCCCAAAGATTACGGAGGTCCATTTGGAACAAGAATTGGGGTCTCTGTGACTGGTTCGCTCGCATGGTCTCTCAGAGTTGGAGCTTTTGTCACTCGGCGGAACAGTGCGAGTGATTGGTTGCGATATTCGATAACTGTACTGAATTGTAAGTCTTTCTCAAGATTCGTCGGTATAGCATTGTTTTGAGATCTGGGTAGGGAATGATAATACGTCCGGAATTTGGAGCCCTACCCCCGTTACAACATCTATTTCGTTCAATGGCATGCAGGTCAGTTGAATACTAAACTCGTTGTGAAACCCACATGCACCCATTTACACCTACTATCAGGCTACATACACATTCCCCGTTGGAGTAACTACCCTTTGGTGGTATGCACCCTCATCGTCATGAACATCGTGGAAATGACGAACACCCTTGAATCTTTCGAGTTACAACTTTCAAGAGGAAACTCATGATATACAGTATTCTTTCACAGAATTCACGACTCAGCTATGATGTTATTATATAAGTTCGCGAATTTCACGACTCCCGACGACCATTATATACTTATGGTCGGATGTACGACCCTGTAATACACGCCTTACCTACAGGCTGAAGATATATAGGAATTTCCTCACTTGCCCCATCAAATGCCAGATTGATTTTGACCCTTTTTTGAAGCGCGTTCATGGAAGAGATCTGTGCGAGGCATCGCGGTCCATAGCTCTCAACAGCTCTGCTATTACCGCATCGAGCATCGGGGAGGAGCTACTCCCGCGCATCGAGGTGCATCTGCATACTAAAAGGTAAGCACAGATACCAAGTGAAGAAACTCGACCATACTCATCGGGACAGAAGTTTACCTTGAACTGAAGGTCTCTAATCCTTATATGCCGAGCTTGAGAAGGTTTAAGAGTCCAGTGAGTCAATTGTCCATTCAACTCCATTCAAGGTCCAGATACGGGTTTGTATTAGTTTCGGTCTTCCTGCCATGGCGGACATAACCCTCTTATTACATGGACGATGCGCGACTCAACTGGATGAGGTACTGTACATCGGGCCGAGATTTCCAGCCATTGGCAAATGCGTGACACGATTTTTCTGTTTTGTTTCCTTCTTCCATCTGTCGTGCTCATTTCTGGCGAATAAGTGATACGATTTTTCTGTTTGGCTCCCTTCTTCCATCTGTCGTGCTCGTTTCTGATTTTGTTACTGTAACCGCCGTCCTTGTGCGCCCTTGAATAAAAGAGGTACTGAGCTGCCGACATATCTATTCGCTTTCGTGACTCGAAATTCTGATTATTTTATGTCAGAAACAACACAATAGCCAAAGCACGCCTTTTCAACGTGTTGTCCCCCTCGAGGCCTGCACCGAGTACAGCGTTACGACCGAATATTCTCGCGCCATTACCTCACGATCATTTCGTCGTACCTAGCATTGTACGATCCGACAAGCCTGGATTCTGAGGCGCCTCCGAGTTTCAGCACTTTCGCCGAAATGAAACTCGCAATTCTACCGCTTTATACGGAGTTCTTAAGTATTTGCCAAAGGAAGAGCTTACAACGTCTTGGTTAGTATTACTGAACTGAGAAAACTCTGTGTTAAGCAGGTTCTACCTTGAGGTGTATCATCTGCCAAACTGCCATTTACTTTCCATTTTGTTAATAATCGGCAATCACTTGTGTACCTCTAGTCAGGGTGCAGAGCGCCATAACCGACTGTGGAGCGACGTATCCTGTCCTAATGCGCTTTTACTGCATCTTCCAAGCATCTTCCATCATCTAGAAGACCCCACCCGAAATGAAGGATTCTCGATTCACATAGACCGCTGACAGCCGACAGGCTAAATTGGGACTGAACAGGATTTGATTTCTCCGTATAAAAGTACGGCCATCCCTGACTTTTACTCATTGCCATCCCTCCTCATCGCGACTACCATGGCGTCCTATCTCCGGTCTTTGTTTGGTGGCGGCAACAACTCGCGTTCCTCATCATCGAAGGGACACTCTGACGGCTCACATTCAAAAGGTCACAGTCGTTCGCGCTCTCTATCCTCTGCACCGAAACCCACTGTCATATACACCACTACTGCCTACTCCACATCTCATTCAACAGCTTCGACGCCAGTTCCTTCGCGGAATTCCAGCCCTTCGCGTTCCCAGAGACCATCACCATTACGCTACAATACCTATGATTCGTCTGTAATTTCGTCGAAGAAAAGGCCTACGCGTCCACTCGAGCTGCGGTCGGGGACTGTTAGCTACCAATCCGGTGATACGTGTGAGTCCAACTACCTTTTTCTCCTATCGTTCCCTGTCGCTTATCGTACGGCCTAGTCGTTCCTTACCCAATATATACTCCCGATTTATCGAGCAACTCTCGCTCAAATTCCAATTCGTCCCTCTATCCCGCTTCTTCGACCTCTGGCCACGGTCATAGTTATAGTTCGCACCGCCCACCTACCCAGCGAACCTCAAGCTCGGGAAGTTTACCACGGCCTGCTTTGAAACAGACAAATACATGGCACGGCACAGAGACTTCATCTCGTAAGTGGCACTGTCTAGTATTGGGAACTATCCTGATCACCTTAGCTGTGCAGGTTCTCAAGCTCATGTCTCCTTCGTGAACCCTAAACGTCGAGTAACGCTTCATATGCATCCTCTTCTTGCCACCTCCAAGTTGAACCGTGCCCCGATCTCCTATGATGTTTCTCATCTACCTTCACCGCATACCGTCGTTGATCGGGTTACTCGAAGTGCTGTTCCGGCACATACGCTCGGCCAACCCGCTACAGATCCTCCTACCCTAACCAGGCTTGTCCTCCGAAGCCACAAATTCCCTTGGCCAATCGTCGTAAACGCCGGTTGCTCGAATTCCTACAAGAAAAAGACCGTCCCCAAATTCTACTTGGGTGAAACATCACCTACTACTCCTACATCCCCAGCTTCAGGCTCAATCCAGGTGTCTTGCTCCGATGTCCTTCACGCGGTTCACGGTACACTCGCGCAGGCCGCCACACCAGAGGAGTGGGATGCTCTTGGTCGCGGAAGTCATGCTCAGCGCAAAATATCACGCGCGTATGACCGCAGATGTCGCTCCTTGGGCGGTGGATGGGATGGAGGGATTCGGAGGGTGGATTGGTTAGGGGAGAAAACTCGTCTTATTGGTGTGGAGGTTGACAAGGATTCAGGTTCTAATGTCGGGAACCTGGTTTTTGGACGAGCTTGAGGGATTGGATGGTGCTCCTGGTCGATGATTCGACCTCTGTGGATGATCTACAAAACATCTCGCTGCGTATGCGTTCTCGTATGCTTCATTTCATCTCTTTTTAACTTGGGTTTTTTTTGGGGGGATTGATGATCTTTTATGTTTCTTATCAGCATTAGCACCACTCATTCGTACCATCACTCGGTACACGGACAGGACCATTACTGTACATACTTATCATTTGCATACTCAACTACTAGCAGGTACTAAAACGTGGATTCGATACGATACGACCCACTACTGTATATACTACCACGAACCTACGAACCTACATACTTATGAATATAGCCACGACCTGACGAAACACGAAAGTGGTTCAAATAGCCTCTCAGTTTTCACCTTTTGTATCGGAGTCCGCGCAAGCTTAATTTTGTCGAAAATCGTTTTTTCACAGGTGCAACTCGAGCCCCGCACAAGCTTGTTCGGACACGTCGCTTAGGGTTCATGTTGCATTACCAGCTGCGCGAGGATGGTAACGAGGATAGTAACTGCTGCGGCCACTGGTGTGCTACGGCATTACTTGCAAGTGTTGGTTTCGTGAATGCCAGCATAGATGAGGTATTTGCTCATCGCGAGCAAGGGCAGCACGCGAAACACGGAGACAAGTTCCCCATGCCTCGGATAAAGGAGCGCGACATTGATAATTGCAATCAACAAGTATCGGAGAAGTGTTTACTACAAAATACGTCGCACACGTCAAAGCAAAAGCGATAAGAAACCCCGCGGTATAGTATACCGTTTCCGAAACAAATTCTCGTTAAACCGTCAAAGTTAGCTTGGTAGTAACCTGCCCTCCATAGAGGTACGAGATTTTCACTCAGAGGGCGGGTTACCAAGCTACCGTTAAAGCTTCATTCTATGTTATGCTGGGAGGGTTGGACCTAGACTATTTGACTGATGATGAGCATCTGCTCGTAAAAGAACGCCATCCACATACATTAACATAATCAACCGCTGTGATCTTTTCCTGCGAGACCAGGATGCCGGATACTGAGCATGAGATGAATAGATGAACTTCTATAACGAAAGGAGAATGCGTTGCACTTACATGGTGCCGAACGTATGCTTTCCAAATCTATTTCCGAGTCCGACTACCAAACGTATTAGTTAGTAAGTATTAATGTGTGAGCAAAAGAAAAGACATACCTGCTGCATACTAGGCTCAGAATGACTCAGATTGAAGCTGGTACCGATTGTGGCTTGTATAGAATTTGAAATGAAAGTAATGTTTTTGGATCTCGAATTCGAGGTGGACCGGCGGAGGAAGTCGGAGGTTGTCACTGGGAGGGACAATTTCTGTCGGCAGTTGGCTCGGGTGTTCAACCTGAAATATCAGAGTCAGTCGGTATGTGAGTGACAGGAAATCATGAGTACATTGCCACTGTAATATGAGCAAGCGTTTAGCTAACTGGAACAGTAAGAAGGAAAGTACTTACGCATCGTAATAACATAAATCTTGTCCAACATCATGTGAGGTATCATCCTATGACAAATATCAGAGACGATTGGGGCCCTTTTCATGGTCACGCACCAGTGCAAAGTCTGTGGTTCAGACATAAACATCACCGCCGCCGTAACCTGGGCTACTGCCAACAAAATACCTCTAGTCACTGTGAAATGCACGATTTTTTGCAGGACGGACTTGGTCCTGTAAGTATATATTGTCAGCAAAAGACGCAACCAGGTGGAATAAATCACATGAACCTTTTCGTAGTTGCTTGGCTGCTTCTATAAACCCAACAAATTGAGGTAGAGCTTATAAGAGCGGTACAAGCGCGAAGGATATTTTGAGTGAAGATTGGAGACTTTATATATACAGGATAAGTATCGTTGCCATCCTCAAGAGAACGACTAATTACCTTTACCCGCCAAGAATCAAGGCTCTCCCTGGTAAGAACTTGGAATAGGAAGCCAGCCGTGACTACGTACAAGATCGATGAGTTCAATAAAAGCACGAAAAGTCAGGGACATACCACAACCGCTCGCTGCAGCCCGACAAGTATTAGGTCTTTTTCTTCACGTTCAATACTAGCAACAAGAAAAAGGCTCACCAAAAGCAGCGACTGCCATGATGACCTGATTACGGATAGGAAGGTGATTACTTCACTCATGGAATGGACACAAGGAGCTTACAATTGTACAAGCGATGATACGATAGCATCGGTTCACTAGAAAGAGGAAGAGTGTCACTATAAAAGAGAATTTGACAATGATACGTCGAAGGCCCACAATAATATATTCTTGAAGCAAAGAAAACGTCAACGCTGCCACGATAGATCAGAAGATCAATTTCAAACAATGAATCGAAAAACTCACATAAACACCGGTATACCACTGACGACTAGTTCAGCAATAAAATATCTGAGTGGCCTTGAGCTACCGCAGAAAGAGCATTCAGTCGATTCTCGACCTACCGAGGAAGCTGATCTATCAATAGTCCAAAATGGGAGATCTGAACCCGGGATATGAAGGTCTGTACAGTTAAAAATGGGTAGTGATGGCGCTCACCGTGTAATCGAAGGTCGTTGCGATGTTGAGGCAGTTGGTAGTGAGGATAAAGAGACTACAGGGCCTATGTTAATACAAGTTACGGATTCTGTTCTTGGCCATATCTTACAAAAGAATGGCGACCTAAATTGAACAATTAATTGGAGCCAACTAGTAGAGGAGTTCACATACCGTAAGCTTGAGGGATACGCTATCCTGGTTGTTTCTATGAAAGTAGGTCCACGTTTGGGTACCCACAATGCCAACGTTTCTAGGTTGAAGATAAGATTTGTGCAAGTAAAGTGGCCATCGTCGTGTTAACTTACATGGCTGAAAGAAGCATTCCTGCCGAATGATATCAGTAATCCACACCATGGTCCTGGAATCCACAATGTACGCACCGAAAAAAGGCCCAGAGAGTAAAATTTCAGGCGACCCATGAACGGAGGAGCTTGAGGCCATGGTAAAACCGAAAGCAGGTAGAAAGGGAGCGTGGAGTCTCAAGCTCTGATTGCTGCAGATATATCTATGTCCTGCGGCTCATAGATCATATCATCAACCGAGACTGTTCAGCCAGCATTGCCCAACTGAGGATGTTGTTTTTAGAATAGCAACATCTTTCGACATTGATTATCAGGCAATCGAGCCTTCTACGGGTTACCACCTTCCTATAGAAATTTTAACGAATCTACTCGGAGAGTTGCTGATGAGTTGCCATCGTCCAATGCACCCAGACTGTGTTCTGAGACTGTGATATCAGATTTTGATTCGTCCCATTCAGCTTTTTGTTGAGGTTGTACCGTTCATGAACATCTGAGCGACTGCGTAGGGCTGGATATAGGATTACCTGGATTTGGTTGAAGGTGATGGAGGCGCGTGAACCTGCTCCGGCGCTGCCGTAATCACTTCCACTCTATCCACACAGGACCCGGATAATACCGCTTCAGCTCTGATCCCAAAAGGCCGGATTTTGGCCAAATTTAGAGGTAATGTATTATGCCAAAGGCCGAATTTCAGCCCTTTTCGGATGGCAGGTCTAGTGTAAAGAAAGGCCGAAAAAGACCGATCCGAGACCAGGTTTGATCCAAAAGGGCCGAATTCTGGGCCGAATTCTTGGATTTTTGGAGTGATCAGGGAGGAAGTTCAGAGTACTCGTACTACTTGTATTGGCACAATAATGTATCTCAGAAGTTATGTTTCTCCAGAGATAGTACGCCGCAGGTCGCATCACTTCCAAATGTTTCCCGTACCGTTCCATCCTTCGTAATTCTGCATTCCGGGAACGTTGTGACCCTTCTCGACCCATTGCTACCTAAAGCCTCGTGCATGGTAAATGCTGATGTCAAAGCCATCCCGGGAACGGTCGAGCTCGTTCCTGGGTTATATATGGTTCCATCACCTCCTCCTTTGGAAAAGTACCTGCGATCCCTGGAGCCTTCCCACACGACAATCATCGACATCGTGAAGAAAATTCTCGCAGATGAATCCCGTCATGGAAAGCGTAAGGGAGATGATGAGGTAGAGGAAGAGGACTTATTGCCGGTGACCAAGCGCGCCCATGTTTGAATCTCTGTAAATATCTACTTAGAATTGCAGAAATTGTAGTCCAAATAGTCCAAAATGGACTGGAAACGCTTAAACGGCGGAAAACAAACTTATTAGAGGTATGATTCCCAAAAGGGCCGAAAATGGAAAATTTCGGAGCAGGTATGGTGCAAAAGGCCGGATTTCGTCCAAATCGGGCCAAATTAAAAGGCCGAATTTCGACCATTCGGGATCAGAGCTCAAGCGGTATTATCCGGGGTCCTATCCACACCTAAAATCTGCTGGCAACAGTTACTGCATGCTGGAAATTTTACTGCATCGTCACTCTTAGGATCCACACACGAAGCCTACCTAGCGAATTTTTTGGGATCTGCTCCGCGAGCTGAATATCTGGACTCTTATCTGTGAAGGCCTATACTGTGAGTGTTCTCTTCAAATTCTCAAATTCCTCATTTTTACTTGCAGACAGCCGTTTACCCAAATGTTGAAAAATAAAGAACATCTATTGCTATTGTACATGAATGAGAACTTGCATGTTATCCATTTCTTCGGCCTCTCCGAGTCAGACTTCCGTTCCCGCAATTTCCATAGCCCTCGAGTTGTCTTTCAACCAATTTTGACAAGCAAGGACGAGTTCAGGCGCACTATACAGTTCGGCTTGACTTTGAACTATGATCAAGTCAGTAACAGTTGGAAGAAGATTCAGATTATGCCATACTGTTTTCAATGGTCTCTGGGTGCATAAAGTCGTACGTGACCGTAATTAGCCGTCCAATTTTTCGCTTCAATTTTGGGAGATTCCAGATATCAGCAACTTTGAGTATCTTCAATAGTTCTTCCAAAAATCGCAGCCCATCCTCTGGATTATCAGGCCGTTTGTCTTCAAGTTCTCCAGTGTAAATCAGGTCTAGATACAATCACTTGAGTTAGCGGTGCGTTGTCACTGCCCTTGTCGATTCCACTCACCGAGAAAAGTGCGAGCGCCGAAATATGTCCCCGGAAAAGACAGCACGCGTTGATTACCTTCGCTCCATCCTCCAGTCAATGCATCCTCAATATGTGAAACCTTTGCGGCGAGAAACGCAGCATGGGCTTTGAGTCGCATGGTATCTACAATCTCCCCCTCTATGCTCTCTTCCGGACAAAGTTCTAGGTCGAGCAGCTTACTTTCAGTACGAAGCCTGTTGAAATCACGATCTCCCAAGTTGTTCTCGTCAACATGATAGCCACTGCGTATTTCCTCGACGCCCGCCGCGCGTAACAAATTGGTGAAGCCAGACAAAAACGCTTCAACTTTGAAACTTTGAGCGTAATCGAAAGCGTGTCCAATCATGAGCTGGTCAGCACAACGCCACACCCAAGGCTCGGGAGAATCAATGTCCTTCACATTCAAAAAGAGAGGCAGAGATCGATAGGGTCGAAGTGCTTGCTGCGCCGCATTATGATTGTGATCCTGAAGCCATTTGTAGGTTGCCTTCAGGTCTCTGACGACAGCACTGTTATATGGATGATCTTTTGCGATCCGAGTGGCGAGAACGACGAGATGCGCAACCTGTATCTAAGAGTCAGCGAAATAGCACTCGTCGGAAGAAGAATTGAACATACAACATCAACTGCTGTAGGGACACCGATATCAGGATGGACAGCTTTCAGATCCCGCGATGGTGGCACGTTGAATTTGCAGCGTCGAGTCCAGGCGACGGCTTGGTACTTCCAGTCATCGAGGAGCAATACATTCGGGGATACCACGTCGGGATGTTCAATGATATACGGATTCTGGTCATAAGAGACCCGTTCAAGTGGGGCTCTGCTACGAGGAATGAAGCAAATGTTGTCCAGAAGACGCCAGTAGTGAGCATTGCTCATTAATTGACGAGTAAGCACCGTGTTGTAGTAGTTGTAAACCACTGTGGCCCTAGTGACAACATCGATGCCCTGGTGTTGGTCGTCGTTTATCGCTTGAGCACATTGCTGGAAAATATCAAATGTCACTGTCGTCTTTACGGGTAAGAGGTACTCTAAATGTCGACAAAGCGGGTGTATAAACATCGTCTCCTGGCTCGAATGAAACGCGGCTGTGAAAAGATCGACAGAGCTATTGAAAAACTCCTCTATAGGTCGCAGGACGCCTCGAGTATCGGGAGCCTTGAGGTTTGAAGCATTTTTTTCAATCAGTTTCGTTAGGAGATAGACGTATTCATCGATGTCATCCGATGTGAGGACATCAGGCAAGTTGAGCAGTTCAGAAAACTGCGTAGATGAAGTGTCCATGGTACCTCTGCGATTTTTGAGGCGGTTACACAAGTTAACCAACTCTGTTGAGTATTCCACAATAGGTCTATCCCGCTTGAGGAAGAGGATGACTCGGGACAGTTCGATATCATATGGAAGCATGCGAAGGTCATAAGAACTGTGGCGCTGGATAACGCCGTCCTTTGCTGCTTTCCATAATGGAAGACGAGCGAGAAGGTCGAGGTGGGTGTCGCTCAAGTCAATGAGATTGACTCTCATCTGCTTCACTATCCAAGCTGAGAGCAGATTTGCTTCATCACAAGAAAGCGACAGGAAACCAGTGTCACCACCACTTGACAAACAGTCAAGTAATGTTTTGAACGAGAATTTCAAGCGCGCATTGTCCTCTGGAAGCATTGGATGGTGCTTCAGCACCGGGATGTTCAAATTGTGGATAATTGGAACCAGATCAATATCGAAGCTCGGTGCTGAGCTAGGATCGGGGAGAACACGTCCCTCAAGGCAACTGGCCAAGGAAACATACGTGTCCTTTGAGAAAGTGGCGAAGAGAGGGTATTCAGATATCACCGAGAGTTTGTCAGACTCACTCCCGCCAGGGAGCCAGAAAAAATATTTCCATAAAATATCAATCCAAGCGATGGTTTCATTAGAATGAAACGCAATCGCCTGGGGCGCTCCAACGTGATCCCGTAGGAACTCAAGAAATGCGACCGTATCGAATTCCTTGTATAAATGGGAAGTAAGGATGCGATCTCGTGATTTTGGATAGTGGATAGTGGAAATAAAGCGATTGTATGGGAAGAGCTGGTTTGGAAAGCTAAAAGTGGACAGATATGTGGGTGCATTGCTATCAAATCGGCGTAGGACATTATCCTTCGTTATCAGCAGGAGTAGATTATGACCAAAACCAGGGTCTTCCGAGTCGAGAAGGAAATCGAGCGTTGCATCTATCAAGCCAGCAATTACTCTCTTTGCTGGGTCCAATGCCTCAGAAAACATAGCCTGAAGCTGGTTTTCAACTTTTGTGTCCCTCAGGATTTCGACAAGGGATTGTGGGGAGAGGAAGCGAATTTTGTCCGTAGGAAGCTGAGCTGTAACACTATGGCGGAGAATCACAAAATTCTTGGCTTTTAACTCAGTGAGGAGTCGGTTCACAAGGTCGGCAACCGATTCCACTGCGATTACAGCATCGGCAGGAGCTACCAGGGTACCCACCACTGTAGGTAAAATAGGAAGCATCGATTTTGGTAGTGCTGTGCTATAGAAGGAAGTAATAAACTCTTTGGAGACTGGATCTCGAGCTTTTTTGGGCCACCAGTGTCCGGCGGTGAACCGCGCGCGATCAAGCCTTGAATAGGCTCTGCAATGAAGATAGATATAGATCAACAAGAGGATTCGTCAATAACCACAAGTTATACTCGGATTGCATGATGCGCTGGCCGGAACTATCTGGAGGATCAAATCTGATGCTACGACGGTCACTGGAAACCGCGAATGCTGCATTGACATGAGCAGGGAAAGAGATCGTCTGTGGAATCCGAATTCCAGAAAAGAGGAAATTCTGTCCGGTAGAAGACTCGGAGTCCCGCGACGTGAAATTGTCATGCTGGATCGAACTGAGGTGGAATGCCAAGGCAATTTCAACACCATTCGAAGCTTTAAGTGCTTGAATGCAGGGGTGAAGATGGACTGGAATATCTGAAACTGGTACGAGCCTCCGCACAGCAAGCCACTGTTCTGTGGTCATTCCAGTGCGAGATTTAACTTTCAGTTCGATTAAGCTGCCCGCAGTATCATTCGGGCCAGCGAAGGCGCTGTCATCGATCATGGCGTTGCTGATTGACCATAGAAGCCATGAGTCGGTCGAGTGGGATTCGCGAATCCGAGCCACAATTGTATTGAGATGTGTGAAGTGTGTGCAATCCCGAGAAAGATCCAGATACGGTCCTTTGAGAAGATTATAGCAGTCGGACCAGGTCACTTCACGCTCTGACAGTTGTGACTTCTTCTGTCTCAAAGGTAAACGGATAAGGGTCTGTTACGAATGATTCAGCAACACTTTTTTATTCAATAGACAGCGCTCATACCCCGGGATATGACTCCATTTCGCATGAGAAACCGAACAGATCTCTAAAAGGTTCCAGCTGGTCCGGATATCCTCTAAGCAGGAATTTGTTAGAAAGCTCAGAAACTTAATTAAAAAACGAACCTATAAATATCGGTAAGTCGACGCCAAAAGCACCGCCGTTTTTGGCCGTGGCGTTTGGGCAGGTAGGCAGCAGAAGGATCCAGTATCATAAGATATGCCCCGGAAAGTATGAAAGCGGCCTACAATATGGTCATTAGAGGGTATTCAGACACGGGTAGAGCTTGCAACACTCACCTCTGCAAAATGATAGAAGGAAAGAGCCCCCAAACCAAACTTTCCAATAGTACCGTCAATATCTCGCTTTCCTCCCTCTCCTATCCGTCGAAGGCCTTTGAAGTCGTTCTCAGAAAATAAAACATTGTTGTGAAGCAACAATGCAGGTCCGCTTTGAAAGATACCCATTTCATGGCTTAGAATGTGAGTGGAGCTGAAAGCCGCTTTATGATCTAAGAGAACCTCAAATTCAGTAGCTCCAGCGTCAGCTGCGTTGGCGAGGAATTCCCCGAAGGAGTACTGGATGTCGTAGTCCACCAAGACGGATTTGATACGGGTGACTAGAGACTCCGACATATCCTCATCATCGATATCCAGACCATCATCATCATCCAGTTGCAAGGAGCTAAGAGTAGCCAAGCCGAGTCTCTGAGCAACTGATTGAGAGATATAAGGATGAGCAGGAAAAACTTGCGTCTTCAACACAAAATCCAATCGGCCACCCATGTCATTGACATAAACCTCAGAGACATGTCGCAGATTATTGAGGTGATCAGGAACTAGAATGCTATTGCGCTGGCAATCTGAGATGTTGTTGTTGTCGGAGGTCAGCTCTATAAGAATATCCCTGCGTTCCTCAATTGATTCTGAAGTCTTGAGAGCGTCGATTAAAGAGTTCATAGTAGGTCTACAGAAGCCGAGGTCAGTAACATTCAATCGTGAATTTGAGTATTGATTCACCTTTCGCTGCATCCCATCAAACGGAGGAAAGACAAGACACCAGGCGCGTCTCTTAAACTCGAAGATATCGATTGAAACACCTTCCCAATTCTGAGATCAGGAGACAAAAGAGCATGCTGGGTAGTCACAATGCGCCGCGTCGAATCAGGAATCCATCTGTGTTCCAGAACCATTTGCTTGAAAGATTCGATGTGGGCTGGTTGTACATTCCCTTCTGAATGCAACTTCCCAATATACCGAATAAGCGATGATAATCTTTGGGGAAGTTCCTTTTCATTGGGACGTAGTAGCGTGCTTGCAAGCTGCTTTTCTAAGATTCCGATACTAATGGTTGATCGCCAGCCGAGGGCTTCTCGGACATTGGTCGATGCCATAGACGGGCATTGAGAGAGCACAAAGTCAAAAAGAAAATGATGCTCCCCCAATTTTGGTTGAACGTCACGAGCGTTCTGCCTTGGCACCAGCGTAGAGGCTGTAGTCGGGATCCATGCCAAATCAGTCTGTAAGATGTCGGAGAACGAAGGTTTCCAATTCTTGCTGAGCTCATCGAACAAGGCCGTTGCCTTGGAGAATCGACCGCTGTCTGCAAAAGCGGACGACACATATCGAATTCGCTCTTCCACAAGCTCAGGAGTGAGTTGCGAGCAAAAAAGTCCTGCAACCTGCATAATAGACAGAAAACGCCCACTAGAGTATGGCATAATGGGGAAACGACCACGTTCTCCCCGAAATAAGGGAGCTAAGGATGATTCTGGGTCTATAACCTCTGCAGGGGCCAAACGCTCCGATGAGCCAAATACAGGCACAAACTTTTGCTGTCGGAGAAGGTCGATAGTCGAAGAGGGAAGCGCCAATAAAGAAGGAAGAATCCGCTCCATAAGAGCACTCTGAAGTGCCTCTGGTTGGGAAGAAATGTGTTCAATAGCAAGTTTCATGATTCCAATCTCCTGTAGTGTGTTCGATGCAGCCTTTGCGTCTATCTTCGAGCTCAGGATGCAGCTGGACTTGGACATGTCTATGTAGGTGACTCCATTAACCACCGGCAATGGAAAGTCGTCGGCGACATTGACGAATACAAGAGGACCATTCGCAGCATCCAGTACAGTCACCGGTAGACCTGAACCTCGCATATTGGGAACACGCTTCGGGAAAATGGGCCATTGTCGTAATTTAGAGCTTCGCACTGGATTTAACACGAAGTCTCTAGCGTAGAGGCACTTGGTAATATGTTCTTGTATTACGAGCCGTTCGGAAGGTGTCCAGGGAATGAGTTCTGGTGCGAAAAAATCCACCAAGAGCGGAATATTGTCAACCGACATGATCATGCCATACAAGGAGAGGACACGCGTAGACGTTACATCGGATTGCAGAAAAGGAATGCCTCCCATTTCCAACAACTTGCAGAGTTGGTTTTGACCCTTAGGTATTAGAAACACCTTTTCCGAAACTCTTCGCACAACTCCATCGAGGGTAGGAAGGAGATGAAAAGTAAGAGCGATGTCGAGGAACTGTCCATAAGAATCAACAGAATCTACCCATGACCAAAAGGCAGTGAACCAAGTAAGAGGAGGTAGGGATGATGAGGGCACAGAGACATCTGCTGGGTTCGAGGTTCTGCAGAGTGTCTGAAGATATTCCTTCAGGTTATTGGGTCCCAAACGTGTGACGTTCAGTAGATCTCTATCCGAACATCCCTCGAGCAAACGACGAGATGGTTGAGAGATGTCAAAAAGGTTTATCAAGAACATATCGCATGAACGAAATAGCTCTGCTTCAACGCCGTTACACAAAACATAGCGCTTGAGTGACCCATGAGGTGCAGATAGCGAGATGTAGCCTCCACTGACTGTGGGGATGAGCGGCAGGTCCACGATTTGGTCCGGTGAGTAACTAATCAGATACTCGAGGACTCGCGCCTTGTCCTGAGGGTCAAGTGCGTTTATTTGCAGGACCTTGGACTATGAGGAGAAGGAATGAGACGAAGCTAAATAGTAACCTGAATAACTTACACGGAGAAAGGTATGGAGATTTCGAGCGTCAAAGGGTAAAAATTGAGACCCTTTGAAGCCAGCCTTTGAAAAGGCATCATAAATGTACGAAGGCGGAGTAATAACGGCGACCCCCGCGAGCGAGACCGCACGAACCAGTTGTTGGTCGATGGACAAGGAGGCGACCAAGGCTAGATGACTTGGTTTAATAAAAGCCAGTTCATTGTTGAGCATGGAAGGGAAGATTGCTTCGTCATAAGACAAGGCTAGCTTCGTGAAGCAATCTAGAAGATTCCGTCCTTGGGCAACGCGTGCGTTGGAAGGAGGCCAAGCGAGCCATACGTCAATGTTCTCTGCCTGGCCAACGAGGACGTGGATTAGCTTGACCCACGCCGCAGGAACGAGCTCCTGGAACACAAAATCATTCCAGGTGATTAGAAGCCTGCATCAAAAATATAGTCAGAATAGTCACATATCCGAAAGCAATAACGCACCTTTCCCGAGCTTCCATACCAATACCGAGCTCCTCTGGGTTGCGGAGATTCTGACGGTCTGGAGTAAGAGCAAAGATTCCATGGACATGCAAAGGGAATCCAGTCGGAATCGGGAGAGGAAGAAGGGTGAATAGACGACCCTCGAATGCATTGGATTTTTCGTTACAAAGAAAAGCCAATGAAACGTGAGAGGATAACTTGTCCTCTACAAGGCGGTTACCGACACGATATCCAAGGCGCTGATCCATCGAGTTTTCGACGGCTGAATTCTTCAGTACAGAGTGCACAACCCTCCAGCTGGTAGATACGCTCGGAGATTTCCCGATCGTCGATATAACGTCAAGCTTGTAGCTCTCGAATTGGTCGATATCACCGGATTTAAGTGCTCTGCGAGTAACAATATCATCGTCCGCATTCGAAATAGCGACTGCTGCAACCATGTGTTCATTCCCATCTTCAGTAATCTCCACGAGCTCGATAGCTCTGATGTGTTTCAGAAATAAGAGCGCGACCTGGAGTTCATTTTCGATAAAGCTCTGAAAAAGAGCCCGGATGTCAGAGGATGTGACGACGATTGATTTGATTCTACTTCGGGCTGCTTCTGCGGGAGTGCGAAGTGGCAAACGCACTACCGTCGATTTGAGAAAAAGGGGATCGAGTTCAGAGGTGGCTGCAGAGAAGGCCGCAAGCTGGTCTGGATACGGAGCTGTTTCATGTGGTAAATAGCGAGAAATGCCGCCTTCGTGCGGTGGTGCAAACTCTTCATGAGGGTCAAAGATAGCAATTTGAGCATTAGAAAGGATTTCGATATTGTCCGTGAGCTAAGTTGGGACATCAGTTCTTAGGCGGGACAAAGAACTGTGACGGTGAACGTACATGATAGCAGGACCTAATTCCCAAGCCGTATTTCCCCGTCTTCCTGAGAGATGAGGTGAGAAGAGGGGATGATAGATAAAAGCATTATAACGCACGTCTCATCTGCGATCTTGTTCGATCCACGGATAGTTCTAACAGAGTTCCAATCTTCCTCATTGAAAATACTATCATTGATAGCTAGGAGAGCCGGTCCCCGTGTACACTTGAGCGCATCGTCAAACACAGTTGCGTTTCCATGCTGTCGGAAGTCGGCGATGAAGCGCTAATGCATAGTTAGTATTAGGGAGATCTCGATTTCCTCAAACGGCGTACCTGAGTAGTGGCTTTGGCGTCATCCGAGTTCTGAATGAGCTCCCGCAAAACAGAAGTGCTAGGATAGTAGTCCAAGATGGATTTAATCGTGGATGCAGCATCCACGCGTTCGCGGAAATTTCGAGGCATATTGTAGTAGTGGGGAAGAGGAAAAAGACAAACGATTTCGCTTTATATGTTCCTCCAATAACGTGCCCTTTGAGCCAAAGCCTAGGGTCTCACACCCTTACCTGAACAAAGGCGTTTGTTGAACAAAGAAAACCGGATGGAGCGCTGCCGTTGCCTAGGTATTCTTTGAACCTAAAATGGTTGGAACTAAGTTCAGTCAAAAAGGGAGATAGAAAAAGATGTCTTGTATTGGTGTGGGCACCGCAGTTTCCAATGTCGAATCGTCCATTCAAGAACGTTGACAATCTAAGCGCCGGACGCCAACCATGATACGGACCGACGCGCCGAAATCTTGTCGACGTCCTTCTGAGGCTCGACGCGTTCCGGGACACTAGAGCTGAGGCTTGAGGTCTGCTACCGTGTACTGTATGAATACATCAGATTCCCGAAGAACCTTGAGACTCCAAGTCTGCGAGACGGCAAGATGCCACTTCTACTGCGAGTTGACGAGGAAAAGATGGTGGATTAGGATACGATACGGTATGTTGCACGAATATAATGAGCTGAAATCTACTTTGTAATAAGGTTTCCTGCTATAGACTATTTACTGGCTGAGCCGGAGTCGGGGTGTTTCAAAGTAGTGATATTCACTGAAAATGGGCCCGGGCAGAACATAAGAACAGTGTTAGAGCTACCATACGAAGCAACAATAATCCTAATCCTTCAAATTAGGCGGTGGCCCGCAGGGTCTAAGTATACGCTAAGAATTATCAAGCTTCATGAGCATTCCCTAGCATTTGAAAACAATACCGCTCACTTCTGTCATTTCATACTTGATTCTCCCTATGGAGGCACCATCGGCAATCGCAAGGTAGGATGTCAAGGTAGGATGTCCGACGATAGAAGACAAAGTATCACGGTGCTGATGCGTTAGCCATTCGCTACATCAGAACGATGAGTCAGGTAAAAGGCTTTCGAAATTTAGACTCACTATTTCGTCAAATCCGCATGGCCTGTGCACAGAAGAAGGAGGATGATCAGTCTGTCCTGTAGTCCGTCTAGAAGATCTGCTTACCAGTTCCCGTATAACGAGCATGCACTAAACCGAAGGAAAGAGTTAATCCTGCCTAAAAAGCACCATAAATCCACTCACAGTGCTCTAGCTGAGTATTAGCAGTGTAACGGAGCTCTGAGGACTATTACTATGTGAGTTTATCCAGAAAAAACTGAATCAAACACTCACCATGATCGTCAGAGGTCAAGTTCCGTTGGCCAGCGCCTGCCCGAAAATGGGCGCCTAGTTTTAACCTCGACTCTACGTTCACATCTACTCATTCTGTGACGCGTATCTGGAGCCTGAACTTTGAAGCCGCGAAGAATATCTAGAAGTGGATGAGGATGAATATTTATGAAGAGGTCGAGATGAAGGACTCGACACTGGAAGGTGTGTACTTTTACCTCGGTTCATATAGTTTGCTGATTACTTCACTAGTTCTAACGTCGCCTAAGTTTTCATTCTCTTCTCTGCTCTCAATCTTCTCCAATTCTCTGTGTCTCAGATACGCTATACGATACGGTACAGATACGGCGCAGGTTTCCATACATATATGGAAGCATCAAGAACGTCGCTTTCGGCTTCAGGTCGTTTCGAGTCGACTTCCTTTCCTCCCGTGTCTGAAAGCTATCGTCTTCAAACATTCCCTCCGTATTCCTTTAGCCTTTGTTGAGGCATTCATTTCCCCCGCCGCCATGGCACCTTTCGTTCGTTCAAGCTGGAGCAGGAGTCAACACAATTGCGACGGCGATATGAGGTCTCACTCCACTCAAATCATCGGAATCCACGAGTTGACAATTCCGACTCTTGGGTATGGAGGTATAGTCATAGATTCGCTCGAGAGTGCTCGATGCTCACCTCAAGCTGTACTAGTATAGATTTGGAGTTTGGGTGATCTTGCCCTACCGCCGTACTACTATATAACTAGCAGGCACTCACGACTCTCCTGTTTGCTTTATGTGTTTTAGTAAATCAAAATGCTACGCATCTAAGTAGAGCATTTTTCATCGCCTCCAGGCTGCCATCATTTTTAAGTGAGTTTATATCTCGACTTGGTGCCGATGTATTACAGCCCATACTTGATACACGTCTAATCTCAAGTACATCGACACGGCGTCTTTTATATCAAAGATGCGAAGTTTCGTGTATGAAACCCATCACTGTGAATGTAGGATAGGTTGATTGACAACCTAATGTAGAGTGAAAATCAGCGGTGTCCTAGTTTAGGTTGGTAGAGATTTTTCGGAAGAACCTAAAGTAAGTGTGTGAAAGATATATACGATTTTCAATTATTGATAGGTTGCTCTTAGGTCGTTTTCCCGTTCCACAACAACCTAAGTAAATGTTTTTTGAGCTTCAAGGATGTGCGGCCCGTAATCACGTCTATTGCCACGTCAACGTTTTCAACTTCAACCACGTCAACGTCGACATTGAGCTCAAGCCTCCTTACATCAAGCCATCGACATCCTCACTCAGGCTGTAACTCAAGGCTCCTCAAATTTACTGAGGCGGCTATTGCTGCCTCAAGCTGATCTCAAGCTAATGCCTCAACAACTCTACAACGCTCAGAATGCAAGAACCGTGACATAGTACGCAAGAGCAAAAATGCTATACTTGTTGGCTTGGGAAGACGTTGGTTCTACCGTAATCAAGCCGTTTTCCATACTGGAGCAATTGGGAGATTGGGAACGACGTAACAGTGGTGGACATTCGACAATTGGTGAGTCACTGTAATTCCGATACCGCTCGATACTGAAAATTACTGTTTTTTTTTCACGCAGCGTTGGCAGCTCACCATCTTTCCCTCAAGCTCTTGGGCCCTTCCGCGTTCATATCCAAGTTGATGATTGATTAACGACGGTTATTGTCCCCGCTTCGCGTTCTATTTCCTGTACTTTGTAAATTATGATAATATAATAATTTATTCACTCTCTTATGTCGATGCTCTGAATTTGAGCCCTGAAATGCATATGGTATCAGTATTCTATGGGTGTAAATGTACGCTCCAAAAGCAACCTAATTCCACAAGAAACAACCTAAATGCAGGTGCTATTTAATAAATTCTCGAAAGAGATTCTTAGGGTGAAACTGTCCGATTTAGGACCCTGTTCAACCTAACATTTTTGGCAGGTACTATCAACCTATGTAGGTTGATAACTACCATTTGATAGGTTGAAGATCACCATCACCTAGGTTGAATATTTCAACCTACCTGGACATCACAGAGCATTAGAGGCCGACGAGGCTGGAGGAGATTCTTACCGGTTGCATACAGGTTCACACTCCATCAGATCGAAGTTTCGTGTATGAAACCCATCACTGTGAATTGTAGGATAGTTGATTGACAACCTAATGTAGAGTGAAAATCAGCGGTGTCCTAGTTTAGGTTGGTAGAGATTTTTCGGAAGAACCTAAAGTAAAGTGTGTGAAAGATATATACGATTTTCAATTATTGATAGGTTGCTCTTAGGTCGTTTTCCCGTTCCACAACAACCTAAGTAAATGTTTTTTGAGCTTCAAGGATGTGCGGCCCGTAATCAACGTCTATTGCCACGTCAACGTTTTCAACTTCAACCACGTCAACGTCGACATTGAGCTCAAGCCTCCTTACATCAAGCCATCGACATCCTCACTCAGGCTGTTAACTCAAGGCTCCTCAAATTTACTGAGGCGGCTATTGCTGCCTCAAGCTGATCTCAAAGCTAATGCCTCACAACTCTACAACGCTCAGAATGCAAGAACCGTGACATAGTACGCAAGAGCAAAAATGCTATACTTGTTGGCTTGGGAAGACGTTGGTTCTACCGTAATCAAGCCGTTTTCCATACTGGAGCAATTGGGAGATTGGGAACGACGTAACAGTGGTGGACATTCGACAATTGGTGAGTCACTGTAATTCCGATACCGCTCGATACTGGAAAATTACTGTTTTTTTTTCACGCAGCGTTGGCAGCTCACCATCTTTCCCTCAAGCTCTTGGGCCTTCCGCGTTCATATCCAAGTTGATGATTGATTAACGACGGTTATTGTCCCCGCTTCGCGTTCTATTTCCTGTACTTTGTAAATTATGATAATATAATAATTTATTCACTCTCTTATGTCGATGCTCTGAATTTGAGCCCTGAAATGCATATGGTATCAGTATTCTATGGGTGTAAATGTACGCTCCAAAAGCAACCTAATTCCACAAGAAACAACCTAAATGCAGGTGCTATTTAATAAATTCTCGAAAGAGATTCTTAGGGTGAAACTGTCCGATTTAGGACCCTGTTCAACCTAACATTTTTGGCAGGTACTATCAACCTATGTAGGTTGATAACTACCATTTGATAGGTTGAAGATCACCATCACCTAGGTTGAATATTTCAACCTACCTGGACATCACAGAGCATTAGAGGCCGACGAGGCTGGAGGAGATTCTTACCGGTTGCATACAGGTTCACACTCTTCGAAAGGCAGCACCACAGATTTCAAGCAAAACAAGCTATCAACCTCAACCCAAATGTCAGAAAGATTCATAGCTGAACCTAGCTTGGGTTAATTAGAGGATTTCCGCCGTATTTTAATTCACGGTATTCCAAGCGCTAACACTTGAAGCGCTGAAGACCTGTCGCACATCAGAATCAAGATGAACAGTCCAAGACTCAAATGCCTTACGCTATTTTATCTATTTCGGGAAACGCAGACATTAAATAGATAAACAACATGCGCCAGTACATTTTTGAGGATTCCCCAGCTGCAGCCATGAACGCCTTCACATATTGGACTGCTTCATCCTTCGGTGCTCTCGTCCTTTCCGCCTGGATCCCAAGTGCTCAAGCAATCCATCGTGAGATTGGAGCGCAAGATCCTATCATCAAAACTGCAGTCGATACCTGCTTCGCTTCTCCTAGTAATAGTACTACATATGGAGGGGAGGTTGGGTACCAGGCAGGGTTATGCCCGAATCTAATCAACTGCATTATGGATAATATTTCGCCTGCAGATTCGGCGGGGATGTCAGCAGGATCAACAATTGCAAGCTTGCTACCAACGATATTGGCACTGGTCGGTGAGCTAAATTTCTAGTAGCCCGCGAATAATCTTATATAACACTTATAGGTGCTGGCCCCATCGAACTTGTCCAGCTTGCTTTTGCCTCACCGATTCGTGCAGCAGCAACCTGTCTCTTTGGTGTTGGTCTACCATCTGGCCTGTTTCGGCAGCTGCGCACTTCCTCACATGCGCCTATTGGTGAATTTGAGATGTCAGAATCCAGAGACCCGTTTTCAAGGCATTTGAAATATCATGCCATTTTGTCGCATAGAGTGGTATGTATATTTTCAAAGAGTTGTCGCTGATATTATCATTGTTGGACTGGCGGGAATTATGCTTTGGCGAAAGTAAGCTTCTCCAAAGCTCATGAAATGGGATTACACTAACAAGACTTTTTTATGGAAGCTGGGTGATAGGGTCTATCACAATGGTCACATTCCGTTGTGAATACTCTTGGCTACTGTTTTGCTGGCCTATGGCTTGTCTTCTTTGGCTGTCTTCGGCGTTGCTGTCCCTGTTTTTCATGTCGAAAGAGATCAGAATAACACTGGAAGGACACAAGAGTAGTTTTGGGGAGATCATCATGCTACCCTACCGTAACCGACTCCCTGCGGCACCCGTGCTCCCATCCCGTTCTGTTCCTGTTAGGGAGGATGTGCCACTTAGAGCTCCGGGGATGCATCCAGGTGCAGAAGAAGAATTACCAAATCAACCTTACTCACGACGCCCTGGAACTTCGCACTCCAATTCCACGGCTGTTAACTCACCCCCGATTTCCAAGTTTAGAGATGACGCTAGGGTAGACCTTCCCCTCACGCCTCGAACTGCAGTAGGTATCCCGGAAATAAGTTTTACTGTGACCATCGTTATGCGGAAGGAAACTTTTTGGCAGTGGTATGAAACAGGAATCGAGACTGTGGCTGTAGGAGTGTATCTCTATGCCACGATTGTCTTGGGAAGTATTTTGTTTTTGACGGGACAGAGTAGCATCGAGTACGTGGTGTTGATGGTGTTGAGTTTAGCTGTTATTAGGATTGTTGGGACTGTGATGTAGGGCTTTGAATACTTACGTAGTTCTCGCTCTGGTTTGAATATTTTCTTTTCTTACTTTCTCGTTCCGAGAGTGGTGCCAGGATATATACCAGACAAATTCTGTTAAAGATGGTTCGAACGATCAATGCCCCGCAACCAGTACAGTCTTCATCCCAAATATGAGTAGTCAGTTTGGTGCCGACTGAAACTAGAAATGGGAGAGGTGGGCGAGCACTTGCCCATTCGACTTCTGCATCTTTCATTTTACATTCCGTCAATAAATTTGTAACTATATATAAACGAAACACAAATATGCGAGTAAACATCGTCTAACTGTTAGTAGCTGATTCATGGCGGTCTAGCAGCCTCATCTCATCCTCAACGTTTTCACAGAACACTTCCCAGACCAAGAATATATCTTTCCCAACGTCAAATGGCAATTGATCCCCTCATAGAAATGTACACAGATTAGCAGAGCGCAATCTGTGGATCGACGAAAATATCTATAGCGTGGTGTCGTTGAGCTCCAGACGTAGAGCATCATATTGAGCATACTAGAGGTAGGTAAATCCTCAACTAAACGAAGATAGATTTGAGGTGCAAAATAAACTTACGACAGGAGCATCAAAAGGTAACACGAGCTGGAAAAATACTTTTTAGCGGTAAACTAGATGCAAACAGAACTACATACCACAAAGGCGTTCCAACCCTCAACCAACCATGACCCAGGGAACTCCCACTTGTTATGCAACAAATGACAAGAAATAGCTAAGAATGGGGACCGTTAGTGCTGTTATTCAAGCCAAAAGATAGTTCGAAGCGAGCTTACCAGAGCGTTCGCCGCAGCTGCTACTTTGGTAGGCTTGAATAGTCCAATTCAATGGTTCACTTTGATTGTTGATGTAGGTCAGGATCTGTGCGACCATGAATAAACACCTTGGTTCCGAATGGTGCAATAATTTCCTACCGGGACTGTAGGGTTAGAGCCTGAGGCTACGTCCGTGTTCCCTGCCGTCGTTTCAACGCCTGCCAGTTGCATAGTATATGTGGCGATCGAGTTGTTTGAAGGGGCTGTTTCTAGTTTAAAGTTGATTTGCCACTCGTTGACGTCTGTATAGGCAGCACTTCAGCTGTGAGGATCCCCAATATATGCAACATCGACATACTCGTCACGGTTTCATTCCTGGTGAATGTCGGCCCAAATCGTGACCAGTGGACATAATTCTGAGCGACGGCATTTAGTGTGGTGGCGGTGCGGTTATATAAGACAGAGCAAGAACTCACCCAATCTACTGATTCATCGCTGGTTCCAATGGTAAAATTCACCCCATTTGGGAATTGGGTAGGGTAGTCCCAAGCACCCCAGTAGATACGGTATTCTGATAAGAGCATTAGAAGGTCTTAGAAGAAGATGTGGGACACTCACTAGCAGGTTGGTTCGTGTGGGTTTTGTCACGCTCAAACCCATTTCTAAATTCGCCTAATCAAGCAGACAAGGTCTATCAGCGGGCGTAGCGGAGGCGTATCGAGAACATGGTGTTCACCGGAAGTCTTATCCGGTACCCCAATTCGCCAAAGCTCTGTTCCTGAAAGGTCGGTGTCAGCCAGCTCTGTCTAGACATTTGACAGAACAAGACTACCTCCAGACTCAGCAATCCACGTAACGTTCTCTGAAGTCGACTCCCCAGCGCTTACAATAATATTATCTTGGATATAGTCACCGAAGATACCTTATAAACATGCCAGCATTTCAGCCTTTTTGACGGAAAACTACTTAAGAAAAGCGATACTCACCTTTAGCAATTACCGTTAGCCGGTATATTCCTTCCTTGACACAGGCTATATCTACGGAACCGTCGTTCTGAACAGGAGTCCAGTATTGGTAAGCGCTATAGTTAGCAGCACTGTTCTAGAAGGGAAAGTTGGTCAACGAGACGAATACGTTATATAGGCCTTGAAAAACCTCGAACACTCGCCTGAAATTCAACTCCATTCGCGCTAAGTATTGCTAGGGGTTCTAGAGCTCCTTCAGGTACAGATACTTCTGCATGAAAAGTACCGCGGACGGAAGAGGGAGCGTAGCCGCGGACCTATTTCAGTGGAAAGTGAAGATGTAACGGCTGGAACCCATGTAAACAATGCTTACATATGGCGCAATGTCGTCGTAGAATTCAGCCATTCCAACTAGGGTCAGCGTATTGTTCTGCATCTGAGAGGAGTTCATGAAGGCTAAAAGTAATGTGGAGCTTTTCGTTTCAACTACAGTGACGGAAGCCCTACGAACGTTGTAGACTGATTTCCGTGGTTGAAGTATAGGAACTGTATACGACATTGTTAACAATGAAACTTTGAGCAATTGATCCAAGCTTTCACCTGTGGTCCAAAAGTGCGGTCAAATCCATTAGTTATATTCGGATTTCTGCGCGACTATGTTAGTCACACTTCGACGGTGTCTTGAGACAAACGAACGTTGCTCCTCCATGGCTATGGTAGATATTCACGTACATCAGCTTGTGCATCAGGGAGAGGGGGAACGCACGGAAACTTACTTGGTTGATTGCTTGTTACTGGCAAAAAAAAAACGGAGCGATGAATGATCGATTTCATCTCGAAGGTCGTAAAAAGAGCTCACTAAATGATTCCGTCCACCATAAGGTCGGCGTGAAGCTATTAGCAGAAAATCAGTATAAGAACCGATCCATGAATGGCAAAAAACACTCGCAGGTCCACCAAAGAACGTATCCTTTTGATTTACCACCCACCAGGCACCCAAAGTGGTGGCATTGTCTGGGGCGAAACCAAAAAGGCCATGGGCTTTGTTGGTTTGGTTGTCCATAAAAGTGTACTGGAGGTCAAGGAATATGGCTGAACTAAAGGGGGAAAAATTGCTGTGATTTCATTCACCTTGGTAAAATAATCGGATTCCTGAAAGGAATAAGTTCATTGTATGTGAGCCTGTCAGCAAGAGAGGAAGCGAAAATCCTTACGGCAATGACATAGGGATCGTCAGGAGTCAACCCAAGGTACCAAGTCCTTAAGAAGGATTTCAGTGGGCCGAGAACACATCGGCGCTAAATCTAGACAGGCTTACGCGTCTTGAGCAACGACTTCATCTGCTACAGCTTCTGCGCTCGGAAGCGGGGCCTGCCTCAGTCGAAGAAGTCAGCCCTGGAAAAAAAATAATCAAAGGCATACAAACTCACCCATTGCTCGCCATTCGTTATAATATAGGACCAAGGGCCACCATTCGGACGGAACATTGTTCGTGATTCACCCAGTTCACCTTTACTAGTGACAGTGTCGTTGTAGTAAGCTAATCGAACGAAGCTGTGGATGCCAGGTTCAGAAGCGTGCAGGAACCAAGATCGCTGAACACTGCATCCGTAGGTTAAATTGTAAACGTGGAAGAAGATAGACCAGCCTACGTCGAGCCAAAGGTATCATTGTCCGTGAATACCACTCCTGCCCAGTCATTTCCGGTGAATATTTCATACGAAGAATTTCCGGTAGTGGTGAAGGTGTCGGAAGGAAAGTCTGTAGTGATTAGCCTAGTCAAATGATGTTCAAAATTGGAGGAGTCATGGATGTGCACCAGTGTAAGCTTGGCCAGTAAGTCCATCAACTGGACCAAGAAGAGAGACGTTTAAATAGGTCAGATTTTGAATGGCACTAGTGGTTTTAAGCAGGCTGAGGATTCAAACGCACAGTTAGTAGGATCAAGGCAACGTTTAGAGTACATTTACCCGAAAGATATCTCGTCGTTTGCAAGCAGAATCGAAGTCTCCGTCTCGTTTACAGAAACACTTCCAACAAGGCCAAGCAAGGAAGCAATGATCAGAGAACGAAACCCCATGTTGAATTCCATGCTGGGTCGCTTCCATTCCAAATTTCGCATTGATTATAAGGAAAGGCGGCGCCATAAACGGTCCGTATTTCGTTGCACCAGATGATGATGAAATTACAGAAGTTGGTGTCATCTTGTCATCTTGGTTCTTCATCGCAGGCGTTCAATTGTGATCCCAATTTCTGAATCCTCACCACATGGCCATAGGTCTTGTGTTGTGATGTTCTTTATCGAATAATGATAAAACGAAGATGGAATTGGAGTGGCTGAGAACTTGGCGTCGAGAAGTATCCCTGATGAGGAACTTCGGAGGAAAGATGATTCGTGAGAATTTTCAGCTTATCTTATCTTTATCCTCTGATAAGTCTGATAAAGACTTTTGACCTCTCCGATGACCATTCCTGAGTGATTCTACTTTTCTACTTAATACTTACAGTGACGCGCAAATCAAATCCACACCCCCCGATTTGGAAACTCAGCGCTTAAACCCTTCTCCTCCATGATTGTGTATGCTGTATATTGTATAACATATCTTGTTTACTCTAAATAGCTTCACTTGGCAATTTGAGCTCTTAAAACCCTGAAAATCAGATAATTCTGCACGGATGCAAGGTTTCTGAGGCAGTGATGTAAGGACTTCCAAATCGGGGGGTGTGGATTTGATTTGCGCGTCACTGTATGCACTTATGGGCCGTACCATAACTTCAGTGGAGCCCTTACTGACCCCCGCCAACCTATATTCAACTACCAATAACACTTCCTTGTTCATTGTTGAGTGGGGCTTTTGTTGAAACTACATTCGTGGAGGCTGCAAAAGGGCTGAAGGGAAAGTTCATGTTTGTTTCTGCGCAAATCAAACATCTACCGGGTGTGAGAAAGTAATATTCTTGATGATGGAGGACAGCCCCTTTGGAAGGTCTGCATTGGTTCTATGTTTCCAAGTTGTTCACTTGCAGTCATCACAATCCTAGTTGTTGGTTGCGATACGCACTGCTTTGTTGCAGTTGATTGTGTGACATTGCAGAAATATGTATTCAAAGAGGTTTGGTGAGTTGTCAGAGGGCAAGGTTTACACGAGAATTCCATGATTGTTGACTCAAATGGTGATGTTGGTGGGTGTTTGCGGTGCCTTTGGCTCGAATTGTCAATTTCAGTACCATTTGCCAGCACAAACACTACGACATCATTCTCAATGTTGTGAGTCTCTTGCCAAGTTTGGATCCACTTGAGAACTCACTAAATGTATTGTTGATACTGTCGAAGGTTGGTGGCTGCTATCTTGATGTGGTAAAATCTATCTCTCATGTATCACATTCTACAGCCCATTGCGGCGCCTTTACCGAGGCTTGTAATGACTATTTTTCCAGGAAATATAATAATTGTGTGACTTGAAGATGGAACTGCCTGCGGTGAGCCAAACAAACACACATTAACAGCTTCTTAAGCTCACACTGCCAATAATTATGCTTCAGCATGGCTGAAGCATAGTGTGAAGTAAATTATTTCAACGCCTATGTGAAATATACTTTTTCAGACAAATATGAAAGATAATTATTTCAATAGGGTGGTGAATGAATAAAGTTGTTACTGTCTGAATTTTTGAATTTACACTTACTTCTGAAGGGAGAGTTTTCAGTTTTGATGTGGACTTGAAAGTCTTTCTTTCACAATAGGAGTGCAAGCAATTGTTTCAAAGAACAATTCAATTTTAAAAGCATTCAGTCTGCTTTGAAATTATTATTTCAGAGTTCAATTGAAATCAGTGTAAATTCCAAGATTCAGCAGGTAGAAAATTTATTCATTGTCGATCAAAATAATTATCTTCCATATCTTTCTGGAAAATCACATTTTGCACAGGCATCAAAATAATTACTTCACATTATGCTTCAGCTTGGCTGAAGCATAATTATTGGCAGTGTGGCAGTTTTATACATCACCTTCTCCTCACTACCATGATTCTTCCTTCCAATGCGGTTTTTGGCACTCCCAAGCTGCTCAACAGAATTTTGTCTCAGCTTGATATGTGCACCCTGCTGACAGCCACTCAGCTTGTCAGTTGGAGCCCCAGACACAGATCTTGTAAACAAAAATGATTACAATTGTAAGTTTTACTTTGGTATACAAATTACTACAATTGTAAATACCATCAATTACTATTATTACTAGTACTGTATTTGGCGTGCAAACTTCAGGCGGCCAGGCCTGCCTCCATTTCCCTCCCCTCCCTTGCTGCGCTCGGGGGGTCCCCCAGGCCAGGAAGTTGTTGGCAGGCACTCTAAAGCCTTGTTTGCGCTTATTTTGATAGGCAGCAACCCCAAACCCTAACCCCAACCCCTAACCCCTAACCAAGCACATTTGGCAATGCCGGACTCGCTCTCTAATCAAAGGGTGAACCCTAACAAGAGCGAGCCATGGCATTGCTTTGAAAGAAAAAAAAATATTAGAATATATCACAGTTCACTCCTGTTGAGGTTCGAACACATGCTGTCAGGCCAATCACAGAACCTGTCAGATTTAGTGGCTAAGAATACCATTACACAATAAGGCACATGTGAATGATGTAATGTAATTGAGATATATTACATCACCGTTGTTAGGCTGTATAGGGCATCAGCAAAAACTGTTTTGGGCCCAGGAGGATATAAGGTCACCTAGTCCTCTTAGGCAACCTGAGGCATCCTAGTTGGCCCAGGAAAAAGGGTAAAACTTTGGACACCTCAGGTATCCTAGTCATCCTAGGTGTCCTGGGGGATCCTGGGATGTCCTGGGGCATCCTGGGGTATCCTGGGGCATCCTGAGGCATCCTAGGATAAAATTTCTATCCCAGGATGCCTCAGGATGCCCCAGGATGCCCCAGGATCTCCCAGGACACCTAGGATGACTAGGATACCTGAGGTGTCCAAAGTTTTACCCTTTTTCCTGGGCCAACTAGGATGCCTCAGGTTGCCCAAGAGGACTAGGTGACCTTAGATCCTCCTGGGCCCAAAACAGTTTTTTCTGATGACTACTAACTGTAATAATTTGTAGAATAAGCTAAAACTTACAATTGTAAATATTTGTCAACAAGTCTAGTGTTGTAGGTTGATTTCTATCCCTCTGCCAGTGCAACTGAGTTATTTCTACTCACTTGGCTGCAATCCATGAAGCATTTTACAGAATTCCGAGCCCCAGACACAGATCTTGTTGACAAATTCAATTACAATTGTAGGTTTTGTATTATTCTACAAATTACTACAGCTGTAAGTACCATCAATTATTAATACCATTATACAGTACGGCGCGCAAACTTCGGGCCCGCCTCCGCTTCCCTCCCCTCCCTCGCTGCGCTCGGGGGGTCCCCCGGGCTGGGAACTCGTCAGCGGGCACCCTAAAGCCTCATTTGCGCTTATTTTGATAGGCGGGAGCCCCTTACCTAACCTCAACCCCTAACCGCTAACCCAGCACGTTTGGCAATGCCGGACTAGCTCTCTAATGTTAGGGTTCACCCTTCGGGCGAACCCTAACGAGAGCTAGCCCCAGCATTGCTTTGAAATAAAAAAAAACACAATCTCATTAATGTTTTACATTGAGGATTGAACACTCACCGCTACTAGGTACAGCTTACCTCACCTGTCAGAGACGCCGACAGGAATACCGTTATGCCATCAGGCGCATGGAAGCCATGAATGTAATTAGAATATATTACATCACTGTTGCTACATGTATTTACAACTGTAAGTAATTTGTAGAATAATTAAAAACCTACGACTGTAATCATTTATCAACAATCCTGGTGTCCTAGGTTGGAATTCCATGGCTTGGCAGCTTAGGTTAAGGTAGGTCAAAGTGATTTTTATCTTCATGTTCTAATGTGGCCTAAATGATCATAGAACCGTGGATTTGCAATCAGTACATCAGCAAAACCTGGGTGAACTGGATAGCACTCATAGCACCCATAGCAAGGTCATCAACAAAACCTGTACCATCACAATATATTTCTTTTCATCTCTGGAGCAAGGATAGTAATTCCAGAAATCTCCAGAGACCTCTGGAGATGCCTGGAGGAGTTTGACAGCTTTTTGACAGCTGTCAGAGCTCTGGAGATCTCTGGAGATCTCTGGAGACCAACCAGGTTTTGCAAATGGTCCCCATCTATCCAGAGCTATGGGCTGCTATGGACTGCTATGGATTGCTATAGAGCATGACATCTGTCAACAGGCAATATAATTTGGGAAGTCCATAGTACAGATATCGAACCCCGATCCAAAAAATGATGGTGATCCGAAAAATTCAACTTTTGACACAGTCAAGGTAGCTTCTAGGACCTGGGTTTTTTTCTACAGGACATAGTCAATGTATAGTGTTTGAATATCTACAATACAGAATCTTTATGCAACATAAATCTACCAAGAAAAATTAAATACAGCAAAAATGGCTGAGATTTCCGAAAACACATTTCCTTGCTCAATTTCCACATGTAACTTCTGCTGTTGCTTTGTTCCTCAAGGGTGACCACCATGATTAACATTGGGAGGCATAAAAAGCCAGAATGTGAAGAGAAAAGCAGTAAACGTTCAAAACATGTGATTTTTTGGATCATGGTTTTCCGGCTTATATCCAGCTGTCACACAAACTTACATCTGTACAACGAAGAACTTCTTCAAAAAATCTCAGAAAATCAGAACGCAATACTCTGATATTATTGGTCCCCTAGTGCAAAAAACTTCAAGGAAAAAGATTAACCACAGCCCAAAATACGGCAATCTTTCCACATTGTTTTGGATCGGGGTTCGCGTCTGTAACTCATAGCTACCCATAGCAATTTATAGCAGCTCATAGTTCTATGGCTGCTATGGCTTGCTATAACAGCTATGGCAATTATCCAGGTTTTGCTGATGCTAGTATTCAGCCAGCTGTACTCAAACAAGGCAACCATAATTGTTCTTTACACTGATTGAGTCACTGTTATCTATAGTACATGCAATTAAAAGTATTCCCATTTTCCTTGAACAATAAACCTTGCTGCAACCTCAATGGCAGCTTTAGCCTTGTCAACCATACTCTTTAAACCTGATTCAATCATAAAGCTTGACAGAGTCAAAGGGACTGAAATGTTCAGTCCTGAGTGTCTGTGCATGTTGCATTGCTGATTTATTTATATGTATGCAATACAATACAATCCTTTTCAAGGTCAACAAAAATCAAACACTAAACCTGTGAGTTAGAATGGATCAGTAATAAGGGCCTACATATCAGGTGGACCCGTATTATGAACATGAGATAGCCAGTAAGTCTAAAGTAAGGTTTAGAGCACATGCATACCCATGTAATAAGTACCCATGGCCAAAAGGTATTTCCACACCATATGGCTGATGCCTAGTGCTGTGCTGAATTTCATGTAGAGCTTGTTATATTCATAACTAGTATAAGTATGGATGAAGAGAAGAAAATACATGTAGATCTACCTACAGTGGTCCATAGATCTATGTACAAAAATCAAGAGTAAAAAGCCTAGAGCCCCGGAAGATCAATCCCGACATTGCGGCAACCCAAACCTCTGCGCAAAGTTGTCTTTATCAAAACCCCTGCTGCATTGAATTGTCAGGAAACGAGCCATCATGACATCTACCTTTCCGGCCAGACATAACATCTCTTGCTTCTGCGGCATTGCAATACCACGGCCAAACTGGTGTTTCTCGAGCTGGTCAGTATTGCTTGTACTGTCCCAGAACACGCGAAAGCCTGACACATTATTGGCCAGCCACTTCTGACCAATATCATAAAACTCGCCCATCCGTAGACCATTTGGGAACTCCAGTATCTCGAATTGATGACTATCACCGCGCATGCCATGCATCTGTGTCCAGATACCTAGCTGAAGGAGAGGGGGTTGTGCAACCAGCATCTGACGCCAAGTGGCATCTTCCCTCAAGAAGACATCCCTTGTAGATGCAAGGGGCATCTTCATGAATTTCCTTCTGTCATGGGCTCCATTTCCATCAAACCAGGGTTCAAATAACTCAGCTAGGAGCGGATTTTGCATCTGTTCATTAGCCGTGTTTTGCTTTGGCTGGAAGCATAATGCTTGTTGGATCGATGGCGATTGGGTGATTATATCATGCCAGTAGTGACTGACAAGCTGAGCGGCTGTCAACAGGGTGCGCATATCAAGCTGAGACAAGATTCTGTCGAGCAGCTCGGGCGTGTCGAAAACCGCGTTGGAGGGAAAGTTCATGGTAGTGAGGGGAGCAAAAACGTAGAGACTTGTCAACCTGTGTTTATTTGGCTCAGGTACGCCCCTTGCCAGAAATGCTGTGAATCGTGTGATATGTACCCGGCATTGACGACGAAAATGTTTGGCGTTCAATAGCGTAAATTGAAGTTGGACGTATACCGCCATGGCGAAGATCGCTTACATCTCGCTCCTATACTTCTTGTAAGAACTCCATAAATCACCACCCGCTGCTCAGTTCCTGTTGTGGAAGATATGCCATTGGCATACCTCGATAGAGCTACAACCAGTGCGGAAGAAGACCTTCCAAACCAACCTCATTCACGACACCTTGGAACTTTGCACTCCAATTCCACGGCTCATAACTCTCCCCCGACTTCCAAATTTCGAGATGATATTAGGGGGACCTTCCCCTCACGCCTCGAACTGCAGTAAGTAGCCCAGGGATAAGTTTCACTGTGACCATCGTTATGCGGAAGGAAACCTTTTGGCAGTGGTACGAAACAGGAATCGAGACTGTGGCTGTGTATGCGTATCTTTATGCTACAATTTTCTTAGGGAGTATTCTGCTTTTGACGGGGTAGAGTAGCATCGAGTATGTGGTGTTGATGGTGTTGAGTTTAGCTGCTATCAGGATTATTGGGACTGTGATGTAGGGTTTTGTTTCATTTTAGATACTTATCTGGAGGTATGCTTTCCGGTTTGAATATTTTCTTTCTTACTTTGTCTTGATATCTCCAGGGTATGCCAGGAATGTACCACGGACGCAGACCCTGTTCGCTTCAACGTTAGGGAAATTCATGGTGCAGTGCTCCGCAGTGCAGTCTTCATCCTTAGCATGAGTAGTCAGCTCGGTTGCCGACTGGAACTACATAGAATGGGAGAGGTGGTCGAGCGCTTGCCAAGGAAGCGAAATACTAATATAAACGCCCTACTTCTGCACCGCCGACTACTTACATTTACATTTTACTTTCTGTTTGTCTTGAAAAAATACAGTACATAGTTATTTACAATGTTATATAAAACGCAGATATGCGAGTAAAAATCGAAACTAACTGTCTGACCATCTGCTGACTAGTAGCTGATCTAACAGATCCTTAGCTTGTCCATTGCGGCCTAGCAGCCTCATCGCATCCTCAACCTTTTCACAGCACCATAAACGCCCCAACCAAAGCCCCGCCCACGACCGTCACAAAGCTATAAACTCCGGATAACGACAAAGGTGCAGTAGCAAAAGCACCGTTGTTCGGATTTGAAGTGGATGTCGGAGCTGCAGTACCGCTACCATTGCTGCTTGCCGATGCAATGGCGATACTAGCGACCGTAATTTCCGCTCCCGCGAACGAAGTAGCTTGCCCGGCTGCACTTTCTGCAAGAGTGATCGCACTTCCACCTTGGCTAGTGATTACAGTAAAGATTGAACCGCCTTCAGCTATTGTGGATGGATTAGATGTTAGTTCCGTTTCCAATTTCTTTGGCAGCAAAATGCGCCTTGAAAGAAGACGTACAGGTAACGGTCTCAATAATTCCTGGTGCGAGTGAAGTAGCAGATCCTAAAAGAGCTGTAGCGTCTCCGAGAATGGACCCAGCAACACCTGTGACATCACTGAGGACTGGAAGAGAAAGATCAGGATGACTATTATGGCAGATTAAGAAATATCGTCTTACTATTGCCACGGTTTTCAAAGGCTGCACCACGAATGGCAAGAGCAAAAGAGGCAATGAACAAGGTGATAGCAAGCTGGCGGACCATGATTAATGGAAGAAAAAGAGGTAGTCACAGAAAGAGTTCAACAAGTTCGTTTCAAACGAAGGGGAATCAAAAAAACCAGGAAGGAATTCGAAAGGACACGAACGAAAAGGAGTGAAAGCTGGGTGCTCGGCACAGCAAGTTTCCCCGTACTTTATACTTATGTCCCTAGTCGCTTGGCAATGAGAGGAGTACATATTCATTCGAATCAAGCGAAACTTGAATGAATTGGAAGTAAGATTAGGCTCTGCATGGTACTCTGGTTACCTTACCGCGAGAGATGAACATGAAAAGGATTTCGGGTAGTCTTGACACTGGTAGAAGACCGTTGAAGAAGGGAAAATAAACAGCTGAGAGGTTGAGCGTTTTCGAGATGGGCCTCGATTTCGAATAATGTGAGTTTCAGGCCCAGAAAATCAAGGGATCCATTCCGATCCAACTTGAATGCAGTTCCGGGGTACCAATACTTAACAGTGCCGGGATACACCCTTCTGCATGCTGAGTGCATGTACATATTTCCGTCGTCGATGGGATGCTAGCAAGATAGAACATAAAGGGCTGGGTTTTGACTGTATCATTCAATGAGTCCGCAAAAGTGCAAATGAGGAGAGAGGATGCTTTCTTGGACAGCGTTGAGCACTGCACTGTACTTCGTATGAATCTAGAAAGGATCATAAAAGCGAATAATGATCTTGGGCTATTTACGCTTAAATCTGGTTTCATAGGGCATTAGTCCTCATGGATACAGGATTCGAGCTGTAGCGTTGTCGATGCGATAGCACAGATTGGAAGGTAATTCGGGAACCGTCGTTCAATGAACAGCTTGTTTATAATTATCCAGAGAATTGTGGTGAGAAGAGATTGTGCCGGCCGCGAGTTTAGGGTAGGTTTGATGGTATTTTTTTCATTCTTAACCTCCTACTGTTCTCTACGGAAATGCAAAATTGAAGATGACTTGAGAAGATGGGTTGACTCCTGTGAATCTCTCCGACTCGCAATCTTCGACGTCATTCTCCGCTGAGCCGCTAATCCATCCAAAATATATCCTCTCATTTACCCGCCACAGTTCTAGCCCCTCCAAACTCGGAAATGTGCTCTGGTAGGAGGATCGAAGGTACCTGGCGCGACGATAAAAGATGAATCACAATAGCGCGCTACTCCAATTCGAAGCTTGGAACTAACTATTCGAAGTTTGGAACTCGTGATAGTCCAGTCGGTACCGATCTAGCCAATCTTTTCCTTTCGATTCAAACGCAACTCTCACCACTCTCACCATGCTCGTCACCAACCAAATTGTCATAGATCCCTCATCGAATGTTGTCATTTCATACATAGATAGTGGAGCTCCTTCGTCGTCGAGCTACGAAACTATTGTTCTCGTCCATGGAAATTCTTTCAGCAATGGTACGTGAGCCCGTGCGATCTTAGAATTCCTACTCATTTCGTTCTTAGCCATCTTCAAGCGACTCCTACCTCTCTCCGCGGAATTCAGTATACGCATTGTAGCCCTCAGCCGGAGAGGATTCGCCGGGTCAACTCCTTTCGCTGCTACCGAGCGAGAATTTCTCTCAGACAATGAAGAGGCTCAGGCTTCTGCCTCTGAACAAACCAAAGCAGACTTTCTCAGCTTGCGGGGCTTGGAAATTCTACAATTCGTCGATGAATTTATCAAGTGTTCCGGCATCCCAGCGATTGAACATTCCGAGGACGGTCGTGCGGGCGGAATAGTTCTCGCAGGCTGGTCTTTGGGAAGTGCGTTTACGTTGGCAGCTGTCGCGAATGTTGATTCTCAGTTGGTATCTGAGGAGATGAGAGGTAGACTTGGGCAGTATTTGCGTGCTCATATCATGCTAGGTACTACACTTCTATCAATGGATAATGTTCACTAACATCGTTTAGAACCCGCTTACACAACTATCGGTCTTCCTGTCCCTTCTGCAACATGGCTACCTTTCCGAGATCCTAACATCCCTCTCGCATCTCGAGGGTCGCTCTTCTGCCTTCTGGTCACAGGCTATTTTGACTATCCTGAAGAAATAGTTTCCGCACGCGATCGTGATTCCGCGTTCGGAGCAATTACGCCAAGCATCTCCCGAATCCCCAGCATATTCACTTTACGAAAGCCGAACATGATGAAATCGTCATATTGACACCGGAGTCGAGCGTCGATCTATATACCACGAAAAGTGCTGCAAGGTCCGCTCCGAAAATCGTATTTGAAGGCGTGCTACGATAGGAAGTTCAGATCCAGTGATGCGTTGAAGAATATCGAAAGTCTGGGAAGTTGTAGGAGATAGATCGTATTCATTTGCGTGGCCTACATATTGGGAGATTGAGAAGGATGATAAGGAAGCCGGAGGAGGAGAAGAAGGGATGTTTGTACGGTTCAAGGTGATAGAGGGGGGGAATCATTTTGTGAGTGTATATATGCATTCTGTTGCGAATGTACTTATAATACTGCGCAGATGCACTGGGACGAACCTGTGAAGACTATGAAAACGTTTAGGGACATATTAGACGCTTCTTGAAGAGCCAATGTGTTGAATGGAATTCACAAGGAAATTATGCTGTGGAAAATCCGAATCGTAGTATGGTCAATGAAGTTTTTCTTCCGATGCTCCATGACAGGACTGGGAATATACCAACATCCTAGTTGAACCTGAAAAGAGAAAGTGTTGTTGAAAGTAGTGAATTGTGAATGATTCGTTGTATTTTAGCGCCATAATGGCTTTAGAAATTCTTAGTTCGGGTTGGGGGGCTACGTGTTACGTTTTCAAAAATAACTTAGTTCGGGGGGTAGTGTTACGCGTTACTTGTCGAAAAGATACAGTAGTATGAAGCTCAAAGAGGCTGGGATTTACACAAATTATAGGGGTGATACATGTAGATCTATACTTATATAAGATCTACCTACAGTGGTTCATAGACAAATACATAGACCTATGTACAAAAACTGAAAGTAAAACACCTAGAGTCCCGGAAGATCAATCCCGGGGTCGCAGCAACCTGAACCTCTGCGCAAAGTTGTCGTTATCAAAACGCCTCAAGCATGAACTTGACATGGAACGAGCCATCATGACATCTACCTTCAGTTCCGGCCAGACACAACATCTCTTGCTTCTGCGGCATCGCAATACCACGGCCAAACCGGTGTTTCTCGAGCTGGTCAGTATTGTTTGTACTATCCCAGAACACGCAAAAGCCTGACGCAGCATGGCCAGCACTTCTGACCAATATCATAAAACTCGCCCATCCGTAGACCATCTGGGAACTCCAGTATCTCGAATTGATGACTATCACCACGCATGGCCTGCGTCTGTGTCCAGATACCTAGCTGAAGGACAGGGGGTTGTGCAACCAGCATTTGACACCAAGTGGCATCTTCCCTCAAGAAGACATCCCTTGCAGATGCAAGGGGCATCTCCATGAATTTCCTTCTGTAATGGACTCCATCTTCATCAAACCAGGGTTCGAATAACTCAGCTAGGAGCGGATTTTGCATCCGTTCATTAGCCGTGCTATGCTTTGGCTGGAAGCATAATGCTTGTTGGATCGATGGCGATTGGGTGATTATATCATGCCAGTAGCGACTGACAAGCTGAGCGGCTGTCAGCAGAGTGCGCATATCAAGCTGCGATAAGATTCTGTCGAGCAACTTGGGGATGCCGAAAACCGCGTTGGAAGGAAGGATCATGGTAGTAGGGAGCAAAAACGTACAGAACAGAAGAGCTGACTGTGTTTATTTGGTGACAATTTTCCCTCGCCAGAAATGCTGTGATACACGGCAAAAATAGACGATAGACCGTGTTGAACGTATACCGCCATGGCACACACGCGAAGGTTACTGTACAAAATTCTGCTCCGGTGTGACCAGATTAACAAAAAACAAAGGGCAAGTGCTTTGATGCAAGGTCGAAACGAAGACCTTGTCTGCATGCAGCATTCCGGACGTTATTCTTTGGTGCGTTTTGAACTAGAAATGATGAGGATCCCAAAAAAATATAATGTCAGGATCGAACAAGGAACTCTTTCAAGAAGCTTTTTCAGGAAAAATTCTTGTACTTAATGGAGCGACTCCCGCGCACAGATTTCTCTGTCACTATCCTGGATAGGCTTCGGTTTAAGATTCTGAGCTGCTTGCATCGTTCTAAGAAGGTATTTAATGAGAGAATAAGGATAAATTAAGCAGAAAACACGTCCGACTGCAGTGGAAGCTTTGAAGCCAATAGGCGCTTATCGGACTAGCGCTCGGCTTTTTCGGCATACTTGAACCGCGTTGCGCCTACTTACCCTCTTACCTCGGTTTACCACTGTTAGCTATTCTATAATCCCACTCTTGTTTATTATCCTTTCACGCTTTCATCCACTCCCTCATCTTCCTGGGATAGCCAAAACCTGAATTCGAAAAACATTACTTCAAATTTACGGATTATCGAACAAGATTACTGCGAGGAGTATCTACGCTTCCACAGCAGCTATTTCACGCGTTTAGTATAACTAGATATCATATTACACGCAAACACCTCAGCTTGGACTGCAGGACTCGATTCTTTTACCTCTAAACTGAAATTTCCACTATAGTCCTTCGTAGGAGCTTCGAGTTTCGAAAGACTTGAAGGTTTTGAGCAAGTTGCTCAAACAGAACGAGAAGATACGCCTTATTATCATATGTGCTTTACACCACAATGCCTTTTTCCTGATATCTGTTTGGATTTTCATCAGGCAATACCACCGGCCTTTCTCTATATGTACAAACCATGTACCATACGCATGGCCAGTCCGACCAGAATGTCCCTTTCGCTCTTGGCGTAGGGGTTTATTTACTCGGGCTCTTCCATAGGCTGTTCAGGTTGGACGAGAATCCTCAAACCCTAGCTGCGCACGAAACGTCCTTAATCTCCTGCTATGATCACAATGTAAGTCTTGTTCTCAATATACAAGCTCATTGCGCATTGCTAATAGAGTACCGTTATTTCAGATTAACGGCCACGATTTGTGAATTTTGCGACTGGACTACTACTGATCGTTCGTCGTGACATCGTTTCAGCAGAAAGTGAATGTATGTCTTTTTATTTAACTTCAACTTATTATATGTTTTATCGAGAGCGTCTCCCTAGTATCGTCTCATTGCTAAATCTCTCCTTGAAACGTATCGACATCCTTAGCCCTCTACTCGCGGAATGTGGCTTGTTCAAGGCCTTGGTGTATCCTCTCTCGCAATGTTGATCTCATGCCTGGTCCAGTTGGTTCCGCAAGCTGCTAAACTTCCCATTTTCAAGTTCATCATAGGCTCCTGCAAACAGGTGCAAAAAGTACGTCTTACGCTCCTCTTTCAGAAAAGCTGTTGATATCGTCTCGTTAGCTTGAACTCCTAATGGCCACGCAAATCTCGTATCAATCTTTGCGGCATTGGAAGAGTACGTTAGATCGATATCATGCTTATGCGCCGCCCGTATTCCATACATAGGAGTTTCCAGCTCTCCCTCTATGCGACTGTTGCCACTGCACTACGTCCTTATCTTTGGTTTCCAGTGCTCGTTTTGCGTTGTATCCTTAGATCCTAATCTCCTTCAAATTTCCACCACTCATACGCGACTACCTCCAACTCGACCTTTGCAGCTAAATGAATCAGATGCACCGTGCAGGTCCCTCAAATTCAACACGCCAAGGTCAACGTTACACTCTTCCGTACGTCAAGAGAACGTCTGTCTTCTGCTTCAACCGCGTTGTAGGCCTTCGGCTGTATTACCTGAGCATTGTATTCTGCCCGATTCGGCTCCGTCCTCAAGCTGCTGTCGCACGTCGTCGCTAGTCGACGTACTGTATCCCCACTGGGACTCCATTCGCTCAGTAGCTTACGCCGTCATCAACATACACTCAGCGTCAGTGGTTTTTCCGGCTTTCCAAATTCTGATATGTACTTGACCGACAACATGGTAACATTCTACGTTTGCACTCCTTCCTCAGCTGACGAACATTATCCCGACGTTGTTCAATGTTGTTCTCCGGATCTAGGACGACGGGGGAAATATCATTGAATGATTCATGATATGTAGCTGTTAGTGTGGGTTTAAAAGCTTCTGTCGTATGTGTCTTTATGATTGTTGTATGCAGGGTGATGAATGTTATACAGATGCGAAGAAAATGCGGAAACCATCCTTGGATTTATCCGAACGAGAAGTGTAGAGTGATTTTATTTTATTTTATTTTTGTCACTGTAAATGGCTTTCTGACACGCAGCGTATCGCGCATAGCGTCTCGAACGAATCGGAGACGGTCCTGGGGCGGCCCAGATTTTACGCACCAGATTTTACGCAAGATTTTACGCAATCCACATTACGCATCCTAATTATTATTATTATTTTTTTTCACATGCAATGCAAAGGGCCGCGTTCTCATAAAGTGAAACCACGACACGACGAACACTCGAGCTTTGTCTATCCTTCCTCTCAGCTATCATGAAGTCACTACACAAGCGCCGCAGCCTTCATTGGCCGTCTCTCTCAAAGATTTGTACCCAGACAGATTCGACGTCGACGACGAGGATGGTTACGGTTAGTCTTTTTAGCTGTTGGTTCGTGCTGATTATAACCTCTTGATACATTAAGCCTTGGAAGAGGAACCTATTCTCAATCTCGGTGCGGAATCCATCGCACCTACACCACCCCCAGAACCAGCAGATGGCTCGTATTTCCCAAACTACTTGCCTCCAACGAAACCTTGAACAAACGAAGGTCGCGCTTACCATTAGACTCGTCAACGAATCAATCCTGTGGCATTTGGTGCGTTTTTTTTATCTGCATGCTCCTTAGACTTTTCATGCTAATTCCCTCCAGCTCCAACCAGGCAGTCGAACCCTCTCAAACGCGTTGCTGCGGTCGCATATTTTGTCAAGACCACCTCCAGAATGTGCGTTATTTCATGATATCATCCATTTCATTCAATCTTAACGAGCATCTCTACATACTTTCAGTGGCTCAATACCACGTCTGACCACTGTCCATCTTGTGGCTCTTACTGCTCTACCGACACCGTGATATTCCCTCCTTCTGCCTCTCCAAACATGCCTTACGCCGCCGCACCCTCTTCCTTGCGTAACGCTTCACAGGCAGACCCCGACTCATTTAGCGCGTCTTCAGACTCTTCGGATGATTCTGACTCCGCCGAAGGGAGAACATCGGATCATAACCATTTGTTGTCGGCGTTCTCGTTAATCAAGAACACGGCATCCTCGACAATGGATCCAGAGCTTGCGGGTGGCGTATTGGGGAAGGTGTTGAGCATCGTGGCGTTGACGTTGGTTTTCTATGTTCTCAATAGTTGAGACGGCCACGTACGGATTTCTCGCTCTCTTTGGTTCTTTCTCTTCCTCTTTCGCCTCCCACAACCTATCATCACTATCACGCATCTTACAACCATGTCCTTTTAATGATCTCTCCCGATTCATCTCATTCCTTTCTTTACCTCAATTGCTCAACACAATTGTTCATTTCACGCCATCTCGAACCTGCATTCCTTCCTTCATCTATATTTTGCTATCATCATCATTGTACTAGTTTAAAAATCCATGAATGTATACCATCCTGAATCCCCTGTCCGTCACTCAAACTTCATTCATCATTTTGGATCCAACCCGTCCTGATGAAGATTGTCGGTGTTGGAGTCATCGGTGCTTGGCTGAAGGTTCCAAGCAATTAATGTTGACTCCTTTCGTGCTGGAGTTCAGTATCCGAACAGGATCGCTTCGCGAAAAATAAACTTTGTTGACGTTCTCGTTTTCGTCGGTGTCTATGTATACGCTGCACGCTATAAATTTCCCCTAGCTCATGAACGTTATTTGTCTCCGTACAACTCGGTCGAAAACTTTTGAGACAGCTCCCTAACCTGCTCCAACACGCAATCCTTACACGAAGCGAGCCCGCTCGCTTCCAACACAGTCATTAATGTACGATCGAGCTGTTCCGGTAGGAGCAAGCTCGGCTTTACCATCACATGGAACATGGGTAGTTTTAATTTTGGTCGTGCTCGATACTCGAATCAACCATGAGGGCGAAACATTGGAGAAGGACTTTGGAGTATTTGCTCGCATAGGATTAGGATATATGTACCACGGACCTAGTAGGCCAAGACAGATAGCACAATGGCTCATCATTAGCATAAAAGACTTCATACTTATCTGCTGCCTCTGCTACGCCCATTAATCTATTCTATTCGTATATATCTCTAACTTGCGATCAGTCATGAGAATCATCGTCGAACCCCGCTGACAGGAGCAGACGACCCGAAGTGACTCGGAAGGACAACCTATGATTATTGATTTCCGCGCTATATGTGGATAGGGATAGGTGAGAGGACGCGGGACACAAAGAAGGCCTTCTTCGATTGATGAATCTTGCTTGGGAAACTGCCTAAATCGACTCTCATCGATGTTTTTAATGTTGTTGGAAGCAGTGGTGGTAGAGGGTCCAAATCAGTGGGACAGGGAGGAGGTAGAGGTTTGATTGAGATGGAGCGGGGACGACATAATCTAGACTTGCTAGAAAAGGCTGAACGCATTACCTGGGGTGTACCAGCAAATTACACCGTAGAAATGGGTTATGAGTCATGAAGCTTGAAGGCGCGATTTGCATCGCTGTCCGATATCCCAGCGCATCTCGGGTTCATCGTTGATCTCGGGCATGAACCAAGCTCGTTTGAAACCTTACCGAAGTTGTCGGTGCTTTAGTTGTCGGTGCTTTCAGATCTTGATGTCAATAACACCGACTTTTCTCTTTCACCCTTCTTTCCTAACGGAAAATAATCATAATTCATACCATTATAGCAGGTCTAGAGGTTGCAGTTAAATCAAAATGAATAAGTTAAACAACCCCGACTGAGGCCAAGTGTTCTCTGAATATGCTGTCTCGAACTGAAGCAGTCAGTAAGTTGTTACTGGTGAATAGAAGCAGCCTACCTGATCTGAGAGTAGTAGCAGTCGCTTTCGTATCCTGTGCAAGTTCAGAATGTGAGCTGGAAATAAATCTTCGCAACGAAAGCGTACCGTGACAGAAGTTGTATATATATATGTCATTCGTTTTTCGTTCACTGTGTATTTGATAGCAATATTCTTGAATCTCTCCTTGATGTCTGCTAAGATTTAACCTTAAGCCAAACGAAGGTACCAAGAGATGCTCACATTTGACCACCGGCGTTATATCGTTGGCTCTGCTCCCATAATCCCGGACATAATTGGAGAATTGGATCCCGTTCCTCAATTTCCGTTTAAGAATGTCACATTTATTTAAGAAGCAGACCATAGTTGTGTTCTGGAGCATTTTCGAGGAGATGACTGCCTTCCACAACCCAATGGAATCATTCAGACGATTCACAAAAGCATCTTCGAGGAGGGTTTCGTCAAAACAGGATACGGCTACAGTGTCAGGGGAGGTTAGCAGTGACAATGTCAAAAATGGATTGGTCCTCTTACGAGCAACTATTGGAGTCATCAAGGGTAATACATTAGATGGCATTCAACTGAAAGGCCGGGCATTACTCACGAAATATGATAGCATTGACATCTGCGAGGAAGAAAATAAGAGCTGGTATAAATGGTTCAATGATAGTAGTAGCTTTACCTTCAAAGAAAGGGATCCAAGCTCGACGCTTTGGACAATCAGCATGAAAATACAAACCAACGGCAACGAATACTTACCATGGTTCTAGAGCCACCCACATCATATATGACCCACTCCCGTTTTAGCCCAGAGTTCGAGTGGGATGCTAAGAAACTGTTAGTGAAACGAATAGTACCAAACGATATGAATTACAATTTACAAAGATGCGATATTCTTGCACTCCCAATGTCCTCAATCTCGAGCGGACAACATCATCGTCGGACGGAAGATATGAGACGGAGGCAATACGTTGAATATCGTTGAGGAAGCTAGAAAGTAGAAATTCAGTACATGAATTTGGGGGATACACAAAGACGTACAATCCTGCGTTATTCTCCATCTCTATACGACGCTTCTTCAGGATATCCCGAACAGTTGGGTTTGTCCACAGCATCTTCATATCATCGCTACAACCGGCTAATATCTCCGCAACACTCTTATCCGCAGCATCTTGCATATCTAAACTCGCTCGGGTTCTCTCCGTGAAACCTGGCCTTCGACCATAGGAAAGAAACTCTCTCCATCTCAATCCTCGGACCACCATTTCTTCCCCTTGTATTTTTCGACGCCGGCTTTTCCGTGAACGAACCATATGTCTGGAATCGGGCGCTTCGTATGGATAGTTTTCATTTCCTAAACTGAGTGACGATTCCGGCAGCTCGTCCATACTTGTCAATTCTTCCGTCCCTGCGCCAAGCTTTAACTTTAGGTCCATTTCCACACGATGTAAAGGAGAAAGCCGGAGGTGGAACATTTGAAGATGTTGAACCTCATCTCCAGAGAGCTGAGAGGATAGATTCGAATCGTTGCCATCCAGAGGTATATCAGCGGACTCTGTATCATCGAGTTCTAACAGCGGTTCCCCGTCGATTTCGGCTTGAAGAGTTCCAAGAATGGATAAGATGGACCGCACAAGATTCAACTGAATCACTGCTCGCCAGGAAGCCTTTTCGGCTTCCCATTCCCCTCGCGCATACTCCAAACGAAAATCTATGGTTTGCATTCATGATTGCATTCCAGAGAAAAGAAACGTGAAAACATACTCTTCAGTGTTGTAGACTTTCCTAACCCGTATTGTCAGTTCAACAGAGTATATGACGAAAGCGAATTGAATACTCACCGCTCTCGGATTGGCCTAAAAGTAGAATCTTGATCAAAGCCTTTTGCTTTTGTAGGATTTGTTTCTCCTGCCTGATCTGCTCGTCAATTGCATCGCTAACATGCTTCTCTTCTGCCTCTCTAATCTTCCTTGCTTCCCGTTCCGATGGGGTCTCGTTTAATGGTGGTCGAACAAACTCTGCAAAGGGATCCGAATCTTCAGGCATAGTGTGATTCGGCGGTAGGACGAAAGATGAGAGTTGTAAAGAAAGGAAGGTGTGGATATATTATCATCAAACTAGTGATGAGTTTGTCAAACAGGCACTGGTCTGTTAATATAGACAAACCGCTCGTGGATCATATCAAACCGGACTAGGAGATGACATTGATTTAATTCTGCGAGAACCCATTTCAGTCTGGCAGATGGGCCAAACGCTGTCGAACAGCCCCGCCTTGCTGGGGACAGCTCCAAGCAAGTTCCAAGTGTCCATCAAAGGCTGAGCGCAGCCACCCGTAATCTTCGGCTATGAAAATGGATACGAAGGGGCGTTGGAGGTCTTCGCCCTATGTATGCCCGACTGACCGACACCTTCAAACCGGCTAGCCTGGTGTTCGTGTAGCGACGTCCTGGAGCGGCAGCGGGGACACGGAGTTATCTTATACTTACGATTGGAGTCCGTTTGGCAGATTGAACTATAGTATCAAATTGCATGTGATTCGTCCGATTTTGTTCTTCTGCGGCATGTATGCGCCTTGGAAGGAAAGGGGAATAAGAGGGTGCCTCATCTGAGGTGGCAAGGTGAAAGGTTTGAACCTCGTGACGGAGAAGTTAAAGCACCAAGGAATAATGAGTTAAAGTGAGGATGAGATAATCTACCCCCATTAGGAAGGCCTGCTACATTTCACAGCGGATCATTTGAGAAACGAGAGCAGCGGAATCGCGGTACTGTTAAAATAGAGGGATGGGGGGAGGATATAAGCACTTTGCAAATATACTGGCCATCAACTGGCCATGCTCCCCAAACGAAAGCGATTCATTCTTCAATGGAAAACCGAAAACTTGAACCTTTCCGCTCAATTTCCACTCAATTGCACAGTCAGATACTCTACCTTCGATCCTTCAGCGCTTATTTGCTTGAAATGAGTTTAATCACTCTTCAGATGTACCCAAATTCTCCTTTCACCTCAAGTACCAGAGGTCCTCGCCGAACCCAGGCATCTGAACTTTGACCGGATGACTCATCCTAATTCTAGAAAATCCTCAATTTCAAGGAGGGTGCAAAAGAAGATAAGTGGTTACCACGGAAGGTTACAGAAAGTTAAATAAAATGAAAAGGTCAGACTACCAAATGGGCCGACGCAAGATTCGCCCGTATTATACTGTCCCGTACTTTCGCAAAGCAGTCAGTAAGTTGCTACAAGTGAATAGAGGCAGTCTACCTGATCCGAGAGTAGTAGCAGTTGCTTTCGTATCCTGTGAATTTCGAACATGAGCGAGAAGCAATTCATAAGGAATGAGATGGCGCACTGTGACAGAAGTGGTATATATATATGTCATTCGTTTCTGGTTCACCGTGTATTTGTGAACAATATTTTTCATGCTCTCCTTAAGGACTATTGAGACGGTCAACATCAGCCCTCAATCAGCCCTCAATCATGATCCTCCAGTGAAAGCAGGCACTCACATTTGATCACCGAAGTTAAATCGTTGGGTTTGCTCCCGTACTCCCGAACAGAATGGTGGAATTGTACACCGTTTTTTAGTTTCCGTTTAAGTATGTCACATTTATTTAGGAAACAGATCAATGTTGTGTTCTGGAGAAGTTTCGACGAGACAATTGCCTTCCACAGTCCAATGGAATCACTTAGACGATTCACAGAGGAGTCCTCGAGGAGAGCTTCGTCAAAGCATGATACGGCTATTATGTTGTCAAGGGAGGTTACAAGAGGGAATATTAAAGTAGATTTAGATGACTTACGAGCAACTATTGCGAAGGGAGAGCCAGGGAATCCATTAAGTAGACGGCGTTCAATGACAATGGCTATGTTACTCACGAAATATGATAGCAGAGATATCTGCAAGCAAGCAAGGATGAGACCGAAAGTCAAGCGTTGTAGCGGAAGCTTACCTTCAAAGAAAGGGATCCAAGCTCGACGCTGCGAACAATCAAAAAAAAATTAAAGCAACTGAAACGATGGCAAAACATACTCACCATGGTTCTAGAACCACCCACGTCGTATAGGGCCCATTCCTTCAAGCTTGTCCGCGCTAACATAGAAACAAGCTGTTATTAAACGAGCTGAGTACAAACAACTGAAATTACAATTTTCTGGAGGGACGAAGATGTGGTACTCTTGCACTCCCACTGTCCTCAGTCTCGAGCGGACAACGTCATCGTCCGACGGAAGATATGAGATGGATGCAATTCTGTCGATATCGTTGAGGAAGCTGGAAGGTGGAAATTCAGTACAAAGTTGGCACGAAGCTTTGCACTGGCAGCGTGAAAAATCCTTACAATCCTGCACTGTTCTCCATCTCTATACGACGTTTTCGCAGAATAGTCTGCACAGCTGGGTTCATCCATAGCATCTTCATATCATCCCTACATCCAGCTAAAATCTCCGCAGCGGTCCGATCCACAGAGTCTTGCACATCTATACTCGCTCTGGTTCTCCCTATAAAACTTGTTGTTCGTCCATGCGACAAAAACTCTCTCCATCTCAATCCCCGGACCACCATTTCATCCCCTTGTATTCTTTTAGGCCGACTTTTCTGTGTAATTTGAACTCTTTCCGGATCCGGTTGCCATGAGTCCGGAAACTGGTCCATGCTTGTCACCTCTTCCGTACCGGCACCGAGCTTTAACTTTAGGTCAATTTCCACACGGCGTAGAGGGGAAAGTCTAAGGCGTAGCGTTTGAAGACGCTGTAGTTCGTCCGAGGAGAGTTGTGTTTGTATGGATGGATCCAAATCATTGCCATCCAGTGGGATATCAGCGGACTTTGTATCGTCGAGTTCTAACAAAGGCTCCCCGTCGATTTCGGCACGGACAGTTTCAAGAATGGACAAGATGGACCGTATGAGATTCAACTGAATCACTGCTCGCCAGGATACTTTTTCGGCTTCCCATTCCTCTCGCGCGTATGCCAAACGAAAGTCTATAAGTATATAATTTGCATTGATGATTTCATCCAAGAGGCACGGACAACATACTCTTCAGCGTTGTAGACTTTCCTGAATCCCATATTCTCAGGTCAGAATTTGTATATGGCGAAAGAGAGAAGTCGATACTCACCGCTCTCGGATTGGCCCAAAAGTAAAATCTTGGTCAGATCCTTCTGCTTTTGTAGGAGTTGTCTTTCCTGCCTAATCTGCTCGTCAATTGCATCGCTAACACGCCTCTCCTCCGATTCTCTAATCTTCCTTGCTGCTCGTTCCGATGATGTCTCGTTTAATGGTGGCCGAACAAATTCTGCAAAGGGGTCAGAGTCGTTGGGCATAGCGCTACTGGGTGGAAGATGGGAGTCACAGAGAGAAAATTCTATTAGCTTTGTGGCACTATGTTACATAGACCGTGGATCAGCGGCCTAGGAGATATCACTCCTTAAAAAATCAATTATGAGAAAGATGGAAGCGGCTAGTGGCCCACGAGGATATTAAATGTTCGCATCAAGCAAGCACTGAGCCCAAAGCCGACAATGAAAGCCGACAACGAACATAGGGGCTTTGACTAGCTCGCTAATATACCTATATAAGTGGGTGGATGCGTGCTAGGTCATTCGTACGCAACGCAAAGCAGGCGCATGATTAAGTATTAATTGTGCGAGAATCGTCAAGATACATCATCATCAGCAATCTGATTTGAGAAGCATTCAAGTTGTCGACTCACGACTCGTAGAAGCACGCGGTGCACCGCCGATTTTGATAATATTTCGGTCTGCGTGAAGCATTCCAGGAAAGGAATTAATTTGGGAAGATCCCGATAGTTATCTACATTTCAGTCAGTATCCTGAAATAAAACCTTTCAGTCCTAATGAGCTATGTTTCACTCTGTCTGAAGCATGATTATTGGCACTGTGAGGTCCAAAAGTATCGAGAAATTCACAATTGAAATATCCAGACAGAAGAGTCACTCAGCTGAAATCCTTTAAGGAATTCACCGAAAGGCGTTGAACTTTGGTTGAAATAATCATAAACGTTCACTTTCCTGGAAGGGTCCCGGGCTACTATAGCGTTCAGGGATTTAAAGTAGAAGCACGATGATGAGTACATTTGAATAGTCTTTGGCCTGAGAGGAGATGGTATACTCTGGTCTGATCCCTGGAATAAAGAATCCAACGACATTGATATAATACGATACATCAAATCAAAATTGCATACCCATACTGCAAATGCCCAAGTAAACCGAGACACAAGCTCCCTCGTTAGCCTTCTTCTCTTTCCCCTGTAGGCTACGTTGTGTTCTGTGTCCTGACGATGTACTTGGACGTATACCTGGACAAAACAACAAGCTGGATACAATCACCATCCTACCGCTTCTCCTAGAACGAATGCGACTGAGACTACAGGTTTTACTGGTCTTCTAGACGTGAGCCTGAGACCGAGTGTCCGAGTTGGAGTCGCGCAGAAGACCTTTGGGATTCACTACACGTTCAAGCTTCTGATTCCAGGCTTTGGCGTTGGCTTCGAGTTTGGGTTTGGATTCAGACTTGGACCTGGGTGTAAGTTTCGCGATTCCGAACGGGTCGTGATTCTCGTTGCCGATCTGGGTACGTGAACGTGGATTCAAATTCGAAAGACTTGATTTCAGATTGGGATTGGTATAAGGATAGACTGAAGTGGCACCGGCGCGCGCGCTGCCAAGGGCGTAATAGCCACTAACAGGACGTAGTTTGGGGTCAATCGGATTCAACGTCGTACCGGGTGCGTAGAATGGAATGCTGTTCGAGTCATAGAATGGGCTAGGGCCAGGGATAGTCTGTACATCGCTCAAATTGAAACTAGAATTCGTGTTCGAGCCGTAGAGTGGGATAGTGGAGTCAAAGTGCGTATAAGCAGGAGCTGGGGATAGTCCTAGTTTAGCGTTGTTGGCGTCGTCCGAGTCCAGTCGGTATTCGTGGAATTCGGTAGCTTGGGGTAGAGGAAATATCGGCGATACTGGCGAGGCGCCACGGGGAGTCGCAGAATGTGGATACGTGACAGCGAGAGGTGGTGAGGTGATATCGAATTCAAAGCCTACGCTGGTAACTGAGTCGAAAGAAGTCTTTCGAGCGAGTTTAGTTCACTGTTCCTTCTAATGAAAAGACACTGTACCTTGCAATCGGTTCCAGAGCGACAGCGAGTCCAGTTCGCCTTGAGATCACGACCTTCACACTCCAATACGCGCACGCCCTTCTCATCAGACTTTCTCTCCCGTAAGCGTTGCTCCTGTTCAATCTCCCACTCCCTCCTTGTCTGATAAACCGCAGAACAATAACATCTATAGACCGAATAACAAAACACGCCGAGGATCGATATGGAGATGAACGCTAATGCGAGAATAGTGTACATGCTGGTGAATATTGGGGTAGGAGCTGTGTGCGAGTTACTGGTTATGATTGACATAGCGAGATGAGATGAGAGTATAGAAGAATGAGTGGAATTTAAGCGCCTTGTGGATAACGCACGAAGGTTTAGACAATATGCAATTAAATAATATATATTGTAGATGTTTCGTTGGGAAGCTGTGTGCATAACCGACAAGGATACAAGCTAAAGTTTCTAGTCGGAAAATTGATGAGACTTGCTGTGACATGTTGAGGAAGAAGGTGGATTCAGCAAAGCCATGGGCTTCGTGCTTATATATATCACTAGGTGTATGTGAATTGCTGCGTCGTTGGATGAAAATAGTCGGAAAGGAAGGAATTGGTATATTGCCTTTTGCATATGGTTCTGGGGGTCATCCGAAATTATTTCCGTGTTTATTTGGGCTGCAAATGAATGGGGGGCTATGCGAAATGAATTAAGGCCTATATTCTTTTCGGCCTGGGCCTTTGGTTTCCATAGTTTTCAATTCATTTTGACCCAAACAAACAAGTTCAAAAAAACCATCGACCCCCAGAACCATATGCAAAAGGCAATACTACCGCATTCCGGTTAATCTGAGGTTCGGCTCATTGAGTGCCCGTGTCCCGCCTTGCTAAGTGTCGTTTTGAATAATTATATTGACGACAGTATTCAACGGTGGTTCGACGGAGAACGAAAAAACATAGAAAGAGCCAAATACATGATCGAACCGTCCCCATCCTTTCCATCGGGAATTAAGGACAATAGTCGAGGAAACAGAACTCAATCCCCAATCCTTGACCTTCATTGGTCGTCAATTCGATAACATCAGTATTGACGACCTTGAGGAGGAGTAGTAGTAGTCGGTGGGAGTGGTTGTAGTCGAAGGAAGGGGCTGGTCGTTTTCGCTTTCGCCGACCTGACACTCGCGCGTTCGTAAATCCAATGTACTGGTCAAGTTCTGTAGCGACACCAGCAGCAGGACCAAAATCAACCCAAGAGGTGACGCGCTCAGGTCGCTGACGGTCGGTTACAGTTGGAGCCAGAATGAGGGAACGACCCGCTCGTCGAAACGATATCGGACTGTGAACTCCGGGTACAAGATCCGAGTCGACAGAGTGTTCTGGGTGTTCTGGTAGCGATCAGAAAAGCGCATTACATTTCATGACTCCGGACGTATCTATATCGGGTCCGAGAAACATCGAGGTTGAAAATGGTTGGGATATGAGGCTGTTATTCGGCGATTCGAATGAGTGGGCGAAAAAAGAATATCTGAATGGGGAGATTTGTCGAGCAGCTCGAGAACCGTAACGGCCACGCACAAACAGCTAGCCGATACACTGTACAGTGGTGTGTGATACTATGAGCTGGCATGAGCCATCGCGCGCCACAGACTTCAATTCTGGACGACCGAGCGTCTCGAGTCTCAAGTATATAGCTGTATAGATGAACCAGCTGAGCGAGGTCGGTCTGAGGAGTTTGAGACGTCGAACTGCACTGTATACTTGTATAAATGAAAGATTGCGCGCGGGGGAGCTTTGATACTCTGCTACTGGTCGAGCGCCAGTAACAGTATGACTGCAATTCATTTTTTGGAAGACCGGAATTGGTTTCTTGACACAAGAATGAATAGCTTGCGCGTAGAAATCTATTTCGGTACCTGAGCCTGATCCCGAGGAGTAAGCCTAGTCTACGATCCCGACTACCCAACTCCCAAGCGGACACCATCGTTGTCAATGAATCAACAGACTGGCTCTAAAACGATGATGACTGGAAAATTGAATAAGAAGCAAATGTGTTGAGTTAAGTTTAAGGGAAAAGAGGGTTGCACATGAATGAGCGCTTGTACCAGCGCTTCCTGTCCGGCGGCCGTTCAATGCCGCCGATTGATCGACGAGGTCAAAGCTAGCAATATCATCTCTGTTCATGAGTCGTCCTAGGAAGACTACTCTCTCACTTTGAACAGTGATGCTTCGAATTGGAAAACGTACAAAAAAAAAAAACTACGTTTACTAATACTATACAAAAAAAGCCTCGTTAACATGAAAACTACGTGACAGAAATGTAAAAGGAAACACATATAAGTATGTATTTTAGCAATTAGACTTGCTCCTTCTCATCAATGGAGCCGTGCTAAAGATAATGCAAGTTAGTTAACTTGGTCATCATAGATCACCAAAGGTAAATGTACTCACATCCTTGTCACCTTGGCGGATATCAGCCAAGGTCTTCTTACCAGTGTCTTTTCCAATTTTCCATGGAGCGAACGGGTGGCCTTCTTTAAAGATATCCTCTACTTCTTCGAGAGTACGACCAACAGTTTCCGGGAACATGAAGAAGAAGTGAATAGCAGCGGCAAAGTTGAAGGTTCCAAAGACAAAGTACGTTTTCCAAGCAATATTGGCGAAACCTGGAGGAGTGGCCCATGCTAGAGCGAAATTGAAGATCCAGTTCGTAGCCTATGGAAATAAATTGGGAGTCTTAAACCAAGCGTGATGTAACGTACAGTAGCAAGAGATACAGCTTTTCCACGAGTCTTCAGTGAGTACTAGAAGAATTGGTTGTTATTAGTATGATGATGAAGCGATGTCCGACAGTCAGCAATAAGTAGAGCTCACAATTTCAGCGGGGTAAGTCCATGAAACCGGTCCAACGGTTACAGCAAAACTGCACACGGCCAAATATGAGCAGACGATAATACCCTTGGTAGCTGCGCCGTGTCCCGTAATAATCCAGGTGGCTATAGAAATATAAATATCCAAAGCAAGCTTGACTGGAAAAAAAACTTACCAGCACCATCAACAACCCCCCAGTGACCGAAACGAGCTTGGAGTCCACCGACGAGGAATAAGAAAGTTCCCATGAAGAGGGTTCCGAAGATCAGCATGGGCCGTCTACCCCATCGATCCTAGAATAACGGGATGTCAGTGAGTTGCACATAGAGGGCTGGAAGAGCTTACGATGTAGATGATAGCAGGGACGGTGGCAGCGACATTGAGAACATAGTTAACAGACTATGTATACAGAAAGAAAGAAATATTAGCATCTTTTTCAGAGTCCGGTGAATACAACATACAGCAGCAATAAGGCTGACACGAGTCCCAGTCAGACCGGAACCAAGGAAGACATACACAATGTAGTACATCATAACGTTCATTCCGGTAAGCTGAGACCACATTTGCAGACTGCATCCCAAGAGGACACGGCGGGGGTTGTTTCCCTGGAGTAGATCACGGTACGACTTGGCACCCTCGGCCTTTTCAAAGATGACCTATGGTGTGAATGTTTATTAGGAAAAGAAGGCTCAAATTATTCAGACTTAGAACACGCCTGCTGTTTGATTTCCGTGAACTCCAGTTGCACGAGTTCGTTGTTCTGGTCACCTTGACCATGGACGTCGGCCAGAATCTCCAATGCCTCCTCATCTCTGATAGAAAACATCAACTTAGCAAGGTCTCATGGATGCCTAATAACATACCTTTCATTGTCCATCAACCAACGAGGACTCTCGGGGAAGAAAAGCATGCCAATGAACAGAATAATGGCAGGAATCATTTGAAGACCCCAAGGAATACGGAACGATGAAACACCGTTAATGTATGAACCTGGAGAAAATACTCCGTAAGTATCGATCGTTCGTTGTGTACGTTTTTGAGCTTACAGCCAAATTGAACCTGGAGAAATTACTCGGTAAGCATCTATTGTTCGTTGTGTACGGTTTTTAAAGTTACTCACGAAGTACTGCAGGAGAATACCCCATGTAATCGACCTGTAGCCCGCAGATGTTCACATAGTTAACTAAGAAAGAGCAAAACCCATACCATTGCTGAAGAGACACCATGCGTCCACGGATGTGAGGCGCTGTTATCTCACCTAATTTAAATCTTAATTATCATGATCATACCGTGCTGAAGGGTTATCTCACTTTGATAAATGGGCACGACAGTGGATGAAATGCCAACGGAGATTCCAGAAATGACACGGCCAACAACAAGCATGCCACGGTTCTGTGCATTGGAAAGTATAGATTGATAAGTAACGTGACAATAAATGGTGGATCGGAAAACGTACGACAGAAGCACATTGCAGAATAGAGCCGAGAACCCAAAACAGACAGGATAACAAGATTGTACGCTTACGACCCAGCCTGTCAGCGAGTTGGGTGACTGCTAATGCTCCAACGAAGGAACCAGCTGCCATAGCTGCGACGATGGCACCCTGAGCGGACGAGCTGGGCTGGAAACAGAGGATATAAGCTCGAGAATTTAATTCTTGTTGAGGGGACCTACGTTCTTGAACTGATTCAAGTAGTGTGGGTTCTGGGGTTAAAAATATTCAATATCGCTGAAACCATGATGAGGAAAGATAAACTTACCGTCAACACTCCGGACATGGACGAAATGTCCAGACCGAATAGACCCCCTCCGATACATGCGAATGATCCTACGATGTACTGGGAAGCAAATGATTGGCTTGCAGTCAGAGTAAACATCCAAAGAACGTACGGGATTCGATGCGATGGCTGCGTTATACTAGATAAAGACTCTTGTCAAAAAAAAAAACGAAAACAGCAGCGCAAGAGCAATGGTTTCCTCACCCCTTTTCCCATTATGACTGGTAGCTTCTCCTGATACAAAGCGAGGAGGAAGAGTGGGGGGAAAGCGCTTGAAAAAATAAAGACAGACAGTGTTTTATAGAGCTCCTCATGGAGGAGGTCAGTCATGGGGCTCCATATCTTGATACATATCTAAAGCCGTAACAACCTTTTGAATGACTTCGAACGCGTTCTAACGTAGCAGTTTTTCCAAATGAAGTCAGGAACACAATTGTAATCAGCTAGGAAGAAGTTCCGGCAAACAACGGACCATGTGCCGGCACCACTCATGACCGCGCCCAGCTTTCAGCTTGTTTCCAAATCCGAACCTCGCCTCCTCGACGCGACTTTCAATATCCAGCAAGATACAGGTCTGTCCTCTCGATGTAGGCCCAACTCCAGCATATGACGTGCCTTTTTCAGCTCACTCATAATTTTTCCAGCGCACCAGGGTCCAGAAATCAGTAGAATTGAAGAGCTTTAGAATGAATTTGAATCATTTCAATACAATAGCTCGAATGCACATGGACTCTTCCTCTTTATGACTCTATCCGTACATATACAATTCTCAAGAAGGTTAAAGGTGGGCGTTTTCCTTCTCTCCGGGCAATAAATATATGGTAGGTCAGGAATCATGTACACTGAACTATTCCGGGCTTCGTTTCTTCCGACTCGGAACCGCTTGAATTCAAAATTTTCAATCACCCTCAGTCGTCATGCTGTGCGCTACTGCTCAAGGTATACATTTGAATGAGTGTATGTCTGGTGAATCTGCTGCATACGACTCTCCATCTGATTTCTACAAAGCGCGGAGCAGGGTCGAAGCGGGGAAACGCTCCTAGGTCGATAATCCAGGAGTCTTGCACTCAAAAAACCGAATTCTATGACCTCGAAGCTCCCGCGAAGGTCGGGAACAGCTCCTGCCTCTGGCAATCTCCCCGCTATCTCTTCAAGTCCCATATCTGCATACACCAACTTATTACTCCCGGGCTTCAGCTGATTCTGGTTGTTCTTGGCACTTGGCAGACTATTCCTGAAATCGTCCCGCTTCTAAATTCACTCATGATGGAGTACATGTGGATGGTACCAGTAGTGTCTAGATGCGCCCTCTGTTCATTGTGAACTCCGCCCAGTCCAGACCTCCAGGTTCCGCCGATGCCTGTAGGCAAGAAAGCCCCAGTAGCTGTTGGACCCTTGGTAGATACCTACATAAATTTGAGTGACGCGCGACCGAGTATTGGTTGATTCGAACCTGTATCAAAGGTGGGGAGACCTGACGCATTCGGTAAGCTCGCAACGGAAGGATACTCGAGTACAATCTCAATTGCGAGCTAGTTTAATTCAGTTGCAAAGATCCCAGATCTTCGTGCAAACTTTTTCAAAAGTTTTGCTCCACAGTGCTTCATTGAGAGAATATAGAAAGTAACGTTATCCTTTTCGAAAGCTTGGCATTTTCTATCATGCAAAGTAGTCCGCAACACGCTGCTAATAAGCTCTAATGACATTCATAGGCATCAATGCTTGAAATTTCGTAGGCCTTCAAGCTTATCCACGAAGCTGTCCAAAATCAATAGGCCCACTAGTCCATCGAAGCAGAATCCGAGAAGCCCTGAGGAATTGGATTACAAGTTATATCTTTTAATCTAGTTCATTTCTCTCGTGTAAGTATTTCAATGCTCGCAAGCATTGAGCATTGCATCTTTCCTTAGAAACCACTGATTCAGCATTTAATTGAAGAAAAATGTGGTTTTGTCGTATTTAAGGTTTCGTATAATCTAATCGTGCTAAGTATAGCCGAGTCAAACTCCCCAGTGACTATAAACAGTAAGTATACACTAACCAATCTCGCATCATCTGCTGAGAAAAATTTCACCGATCTGTTTATAGGTTTATCCGGAGCTCAGCCTATCTCACTTAGAATGGATTCGACAACGCGGTCAGCTCTTTTCCAGCCCATCCAAATTGGACCATATACACTCCAGCATCGCATCGTCCTTGCTCCTCTTACTCGATTACGATGCACAAAGGACAACCTTCCCCAAAAAGTTATGGCTGAGTACTACAGCCAACGAGGAAGTATTCCTGGAACGTTGCTTGTCAGTGAAGCAACATTGATTGCCCAGAAAGCTGGCCAATACTTGCATGCACCGGGAATCTGGAGTGATGCGCAGATGGAAGGTTGGAAGAAGGTAAGTTTTTGTCTTGTCGTGTATGACGCTGAGCTGAATATTATAATTAACTATAGGTTACCGAAGCAGTCCACGCGAAAGGGTCATTCATCTTCCTGCAACTGTGGGCTCTCGGACATGCTGCTGATGATCCATTTGCTTCCGCTTCTGGTATCCCGATCCCTAGTAGTACCTCTGACTCTCGGTCGCTCACCAAGGACGAGATTCAGGAATACATTCAACTTTATTCCACCGCCGCGTCCAACGCAGTATACAAATCTGGTTTTGATGGGGTAGAAATCCATGCGAGCGGAACCTTGATTGACCAGTTTCTTCAGGATGTCAGCAACGATCGAACGGATGATTATGGAGGGCCTTTGGAGAAGAGGTGCAAATTTGCATTGGAGGTAGCAAAGGCGGTAGCGGAAGCTGTTGGGGAAGAGAGGACGGGAATGAGGATTGGTGTGTGGGTGCCTTATCAAGGTCTGTTTTGTACACCAATGTATAATATAAAGTGGGATAACTTGAACAGGCATGGGAATGACGGATCCCGTCCCGACATTCACCTATCTCGTTTCGAAGTTGAAGGAGTTGTATCCCTGGTTTGCATACCTCCATGTTATTGAACCCGCTACCTCTGCCAGCGGCTATGGCGAAGTAACAACTTCAATATCGAATGACTTTATCCGAGATATATGGCTCCCTCGACCGTTGATATCAGCGGGGAGGTATAATCGGGAAACTGCTATGAAGGTGGCGGAGAGTTTTCGTACTCGTTTCAAATCAACTAGGACGGCAGAGCAAGCAGAACTCCGAGGAGGAGAGCTCATTGCGTTCGGGAAGGCGTTTTTGGCTAATGTACGTGATTGTTCCGTATCCTAGCAGAATCATTGTGGTGATTAACATAGAACTGAGCAGCCTGATCTTCCGACTCGTTTAAAGAAGGATCTTCCGCTTAACAAATATGATAAAGCGACGTTTTACATACCGGGGGATGCAAGCGGTAAAGGCTACACGGATTATCCTTCTATACTGGAGATAACGAAGAATTGGAGGGCGTACATACATAGATAAGTATATTGGAATCCAAGTAGACTATCATCGAATGATTTAATATCTTTAGTGTGGCCTATATCGTAGCTGGAGCCTAGAATAATTCACTGTAAACTACAAGCTCGGATTGGCCTTCATTAACTACCTAGAAAAATGGTGTCAACTTACCTAGCCACAGCTAATCACTCTGCAGATACGGACAGATTTTCAGCGTAAAATGGATAATCTGTATAACTTCTACCAGTAATGCCATCTCCAGGGTTATATATCGCCTCTTTTGATAAGGCAAGTGTATGATAGAAGTAGAGCTTCAAGGTCTGCAGTCCAGCCAAGATCCTATAGCTGAAGGAACATGACAGGAACAAGTCTTTCGAGTGGACTATCTGTACTCCATCAGCGAAGCAGTATATATTGACGGGGAAACCAACATTAATGTTCCACTCTTTGGCGGGTGCTTCAAAGTTCACTCCAGATCCCCCGGATATCAAAGAGCCTCGCTTGGGGTGCGATGCATGCTGCTTACTGACCAACAGCGTTCCTGATGTACTTGCTCGCTGGGTGTCGACTGTGAGCGCCAATCGGGGCTATCCTAGGCGCCGGAGATTCAACGACGAATCGCCAGCGGCATCCAAAGTCTTCGTCGGGACATAGCTTAATTCTACTAAATTTAGAAAAATCTCTTACCCATGAGAACTCCTGGAGCCACTCATCATCGTCCAACGCTTGGCAACCACTACTTCATCACCAAATATTTTCCCAAAGCACGGTTGCAGTACGTACGCGATAGGCGACCACTGCACACGCTCGCTGGCAACGGGGATAAAACATTCAAGACGTTTCGCTCCAAAATTGAATGGTCGAGGCAGACGAAGCAGTTTTGAAAGTGGCCTATCGGTATGAACATTGAGAAGGCAATTTTGGCCAAGGCTCTAACGTCAGTCCAATAGCTCGAGGGAGTGGCTGATATCCATCTTTTTGATGTACAGCCGCACCTTTCAATTATAATCACTAAACTCAATTGGACACAGTGCCGAAAGCTACGACTTTGTTCCTTGTCCGCCACCTTCATCTGCTCTCCCAAGTCTTTGCGACATTCATCCTCACCGAGGGAAAACTGAACAGGATGCGCTCGAGGCGCTTGCTACCGATAGTGTTGATCACGAAAGTGTTAGCCGTTGAGTTTGCGACACCGTCTACCTGGCAGGTGCGTTTAGTTTATTCTTCACTAGGATCTAAATGACCTTGGGCACACCTCCAGGGTACCAACATTACTGTGTCTACCACAGAGCGTCAAGCAATAATTGGAGCTGCTATCTCGGAGGTGTTCAACAATGGGACTGGCAAGTAATGACTTTGCGTTCGGCTTATCACACTCTCACTGTCAAAACAGCCTCTGCCAGCGACGATTTCTTCTCTATTCTAGCTGTATACGACCTCTACAACAACCAAACTACATACAAGCAGCAAGTGACGGCGTACTTCGCCACCAATTCCTTTGCGCCAAATGAATTGTAGGTATTACATCCATCCCTACTAGAATCTTCTTTACTGACGCTTTATCAGTGTTTGTGCTACTTTCTTCATCTTCGTTTCATTCGCGCGTCTCACAGACATTATCATTCTTTTTCCCAGACGAATTTTGCATTGTATGCCAAGCTCTTTTTTACTCTATTGCTCTAATGAAACGTCGTCTCCTCAATTTCTAGAAATCAAGGGCTTGACGCAATGCGCGCATATCAAGTGTACCAGGATTCAGCGATGCTGACTGTCGCTACGAGCGCTTGGAGTTTCGGTCGCTCTTACACCATTTCTGCCGCGAACGTGGACACAGGCTCAATACCGCTGAAGTCGTTCAACTTCACCAAGACATGTTCTGGTGGTACGTGTTACTCGCTCTCAAGCTGCACTACTATGCGTTCTTACATTTGATCGGATATAGTTAATTTAGTTGGTGGGACGTTCTGGGTAAGTATGCACAGGAGTTGTTGTGGACTACGTGGACTTACGGTCCCGCTTAGAAAACCGACGTTGGCGATCCAAACATCTTTGGGACATCTACTGCGTGTGTTCCTTTGAAAATTTTCCTAAAACTTTCTACTCACGATGGATAATTTAGAGCGTTCTTTACGTGAGACGACCTCCAACTCGGGGTTTAACGATCCTGAAATCTTTCTACAGACTCTCGGCATATCTTTTTCAAGTGACGTCTGACAACACTTACCTCTCTGCGGCGCAAGATTCCGGTGCTTTCATGCTAGACATTATGAATATCACTGGTACCAACAACGGGATAGCAGCAATGTCGGTGAACAATAGTGCTTCCTGTGGTGATATTTTTGGTCCAGGAAGCTTCCGACTCGACCATACGGGCTATTTCTTAGAAGGGCTCGCAGTCTTGCCTAACAGTACTACTTTTGGGAAGGAGAACATTTCTGTAGGGACTTTGTGAGTTGTTATGCTTAAATAATTTACCGCTCATTAATGTTCCCGACTTTTTCTGAACATAAAGGAGTTCTAATCTGGTCAATATGACCCTCACGGCGGATAGTTTGTGTAATGCGGCCAATGGCATCATTAGTGCGTTTCGCTCAAGCACTTTTTGCTAGATTACCTCTGATTTATTCCCTCCAGATATCGGAAGTGGTGTCGGAGACCAGTACCTTGTTCAAGGACTCGGAGCATTGTATCGCAGCATAAGTGGAGCCTCTGACCTAGTCACATATATCGGCAACTTTCTTTCTGTTCAGGTGAGCCGGGAGCTCTTGTTTCGATAGTTGGGTGATGATCGTGATGCATTCCAGTATAACACAGTCGTTACCGCAGCTACTGATTCCAACAGCAATATCTACAGTGGTTCATGGATTGGACCACCCTCGGCTCAATATGACCCAGGGAATCAAACACTTGCCCTATACGCATTGGTAAACGCTGCACAGGTCACCCTTCGAACTAATAGCGAAACCAACTCAACCACAAGTGGAACCAGCCCGAGTACGGGCGAGACTAACACCAACAACAATCATAAAGCCAATACAGGTCCCATAGTAGGAGGAGTCATCGGGGGAATCGTGTTACTGGCCGCGATCGCGCTCTTATTATGGTGCACAACTCGGCGTCGACGACAACGTACAATATCTTCAGAAGCAGCAGGATATGGCAAGTTTCAATATTGACGCCCTGTACATGTCCGAGGATCAGTCCTTCCACCCCGATCGTCTACAACCACAGCGTCTAAGCACCATTACTCCCAGTGCTCCTACAATGTCTCCCACAATGTCTCCGACTGGTAGTGGGAGCGCTGGATATACTGGGAACAATTTTGGGATATATGAAGGAAAACACCAGCAGCGGCCAGGGATGCATGTGTCGAATTCTAGCTGGGGACCCAGTGGAGAGTCTCGATCCACAGACCCAATCAGTGAAAATCCACCGAGCACCACAGATAGTGTACGGCTTGGACAAATCTCAACAAACGATCTACTTCAGTTGTTGCAGACGAGGATTCAGCAGCAGGGCAGGCCAGAACAGGGAACTGAGCCACCCGCGTATGAGGCGTCATGATCAGGTAGTGAATGATTCGGACCATTATTAACGTTTATTTAGTACTTTGTTACTTGGTGTATCGTCAGCTATGTATTTATCCTATTATCCTTTGCGATTAATGTTGTTTCGGAATCAAGGTGCGATAATTTACTGGGTTCACATATTCAGCCAAGCCAATTAAATATTCCACGCTTTCCAGAAACTTGGGCGCTTGTCTGGCGCCATCCTTGTAAACAGTTTCAATATTTTCTGCTGGTGGTCCTTCCGTGATTTACTTGGAGAGTTAGCCTCTAGCTTCTTAGAGAGATATGCATTTGGTACGTCGTTGCTCGGATGATTACACGGTTTTTTCTCCTAATCACTTTATTTTACAGTTGGTCAACCTCGAATTATCGACTCTTTCTTCCGCAATCCAAACCTCTTTCCTTGTCAACTTTGACCATCAGTGTACACTAGCACCGGCTTGTCTTGAATACCGAGCTGCAATACGAAGCTCTGCTGTCAGTAACGGGGCGCTGTTTACTCGCACAGAAACGTTCTCCCTTCTTCTCCCTCCTATATCATTCGGATCCACTAGACCTCCCGCGATATCCAAGCTTTGGTTCCAGTCATATGGCTTCGAATCCCATGGAGACAAGCCAGACGAAGAACTTGGACAGCAGTGGATATCGCGTACAGCACGGAGGAAGCAATTTGGTTGGTTCTACAACCTATGACGGAGCATCATACAGGAATCCGAATCCAATCCCGAATTTAAATCTACGCTAAACGGCCTGCGTGAAGTCCTGGACCTTCATCTTCGACTCTGAATCGTAATCCACGCAACCAGCTAGCAACTTCTCTAAGTTACAAGCGCACCCACCCTCACTCATCATAATCGAGCCTAGCTCTAGCCAATGATTTGGGATATTCCCTTCGAATCGATTCTAACGCTAGCTCTGTATCTCTATTGCGAAAGCGTCTCGAAAGGATGTATACGTTGAGTCGCCCCTTGTGGTTCTGTTCCACATAGTTCAGTCACTGGTACTTGGTACTTGAGCGAGCTTCGCCAGCGGGACTGAACCTATGAGATTTGGCCTGGGTGGGTTTTGGATTGGCTCAACCCCTCGCCCTGTTCCCTCTCCTCCCTCTTTCGTTGATTACTGTACAGTGTCTGAGAAGACCGTTGCGAGTCAGCCTCCAGCGTCGTCACCATCACCAAAGCTTACGGGAAGTGCGGCTTTGAGCTCGACGGAGGAGGGCTCGTGGAGGAGTGAATGGATGAGCTTCTGCTTCAGAACGCTATCCAAAAGCGCGCACCGAGGATTTTGCCATCAACAGCAATCGGTTCTCTCCAGTCGTGGGCGGATCTACGCGTTAGGAAGGATACTTGGTTTTGCGCTACTGCATGGGGCAACGTAACAGACCCAATCTCGCAACTTTTACTCGCCGCCGTTCCCGTTCGTGTATGTCGACATCGCTTGCTCATTCTCTGTAGCTCGGGGGAGGGCAACATTCGTGTAGAGCGGCTGGCGTACTGGTTCTTCTTAGTTGTTGTGCAACGGCGGATCATGCAGAGCGTTGAGATTGCGCATTTTCTCCATTTGTACCCGTATAGCTCACGTAAATCATACGATTCTCTTGAACTTGAAGTACATGTTTCTCTCGTATCCTCTACACGCATTCGCGCATTAGTCAATATTGAGAGTATAGTTTATTGGCCTGCAAGAACTATGAAAGACATATCTCAATGACGTCTGATTTCTTTGCCCTCGGATCTTCCTTCTTTCCCGTCCTTCGTTCGCCGATATCCCTTTCGCCGATATCCCTTTCAGGAGTACGCTGCGCGAGTGCACAAAGACCAAATCAAAATAAACTGGGAGTAGAAAATCAGTAAGGATGGTAACGCAATGAGGACACGACATACCTCCTCCCTTCAATCGAGTTCAAGAAGCTCCGAAACGCCGTTTTTAAAGTAAGTCATCTGCCCTGTGGAGGGATTTCCCTTCACTTTATTTTTTCCGGTAGTCCACCCAGTGTAGATCGTATTGTCGATTTCAACCTTGAACCAAATTCTTGCCGGATTTGGGAGTTTCTGGAATGGATAGTCATTGATAACAAATTTCACTTCTGGATCCAAGTTGAATCTTTTGATCAACTTGGGTTTTATAGAATCGATATAATCTGTGAACATTCCCTTGGCCAGTTTTCCGACATTATCGGTAGGCCGCCCACGCTGTAACGGAGGGGAAATCGTAAGGCCTTTGGGAGGTCCCGTGAATTCAAACGAGAGTGTCGTCGCTGCTGCCTCATTAGGTCCCCGCGCTGTGGCCATCATCCGAGCGTGAACGTCAGTATCAGCCTAGTATATTGAATGATTCGGGTAAGTCCATTGTCGACTAGTCTGCAAAGCGAGGACACAAGATAACGTACGATCAGAGGTGCCGCACTAGCAGCGGAGATGAGACAAAGGACAAGATACACTGGGTTAAAGCGCATGATTTGGCGGAAGAACAAGGTAGGTTGTGCGTAAAAAGAAGGGTGGACAAGACGGAGAGGCTCAGCAAGAAAAATTCAAGACGTCGATGGGACTGGCCAGCAGTTGGGGGGTCAAGATACTTTGCCTATCTCGCTTTTATACATAGTTTCAACGACCCTGAGAAGGACCCCGTTCCCCGCAGAATCTTGGGGGGAAGGAAGGAAGGAAGATTTTATTACACGGCACGGTCCAAGATCTGAACGCCGGAGGGTCCAAGACATATCCCGATGCGGCACTAGCATCATCGGTCTCGGGACATTCACTCGAGAGCAGACGACGAGCTCACAGCTGACGAAGTCGCTGCTGTAGATCGCTGCCCCCTGTGAATGCCGTTTTCTATATAATACAGGTGACATAGTTCTATCTATAATAACCAGTTATCTTGTATCTACTACCACTACTTATCTTGACCTCGAGTCTCTTAGGAACTCCCGAGGGATGAGTAGAGGTGTACCATCATAGATTTTTAAAACCTCAAAGACCCATTTAGCTAGGACAGCAAAAGTTGGACGGCATGAAGCTAGATAAGCTACATATGTAGGCTGGTCCATTACTGTTGTATATGTGAGTCCCTGTGGATGCAAAGATTTAAAGTCTCTCCAGAATGATGCTCTTAAGTCCACTAGAGCTTGGTGGGGGCATTGCAGCAGTGCATGTTCTGGAGCTTCCACTTCCTGTGTGCAGAAGCGGCAGAGTCTCTGCTCATGGGGTACTTGCAGTCTATGATTATCTGACCAAGTAAGCCTTACAACAGCAAGTGAGTGATCCCCCGTGATGAGGCGAGTTAGTGCCTTACGATGTCGCGGGTTTTGTATTTCACTCAGATAGTGCCTCAAGCATCAGCAAAACCTGTATGTGCTCTAGAGTGCTCCAGAGCTCTCCAGAGCACTCAGAGCATCCAGAGCAGCCAGAGCAAGGGTAGTAGCTCCAGAGTGCTCTGGAGGACCATTGAGTTCTCTGGAGCTCTCTGGAGCTCTCTGGAAAGCCCATCATTCTGCCCATCATTTGACAAATTTTAGGTTAGAGCGCCATTTGATCAAGAATTTCATATTGTAACAGATTGTAACCATGCAATAAGTGTTAAGTTCATATGCGTCATTTATTGTACACTACCGAAACACAGCAGTCTAGATAATACTACATAGTACTAAGTACCGCTTCTAGCCAGCTTGAATATTTCCCAATTTCTGCCTCCCCATTCTGAGTCTGCCTCTGCCTCCACAACCCTCAGACATCTCCAAACACCAGCCAATCAATGCCAAAAATGGATAAGAGCCCACCGGGGGAGGAAAGAAAATTGTCCCAAGGTTGCGACACTGGAAGGAAACAAAAGAAAAGCACAAGTCCGATGCTCAACTTCGAGTTCATGAACGGCGACGCTTTTATACAACGTCCTGACAGTTTACAGCATTTTGATCAGTTCTGTTGGTTATGTCACTTATCTGACAGCTGTCCATCAATTCCCTCAGCTCCTACAGCTTCGGAGCAGCCAGAGCAGTCAGAGCACATCAGAGCACTCCAGAGCACTCCAAAGCATCAATTGAATGCTCTGACTGCTCTGGCAAGATACAGGTTTTGCTGATGAGCATGATATATGGTATTTCAGTCTGCCATTCTCCTGCGGTTCCTGTCGGATCTGTAGAAGATAAGAGCGTTTAGACACACGGTTCAGTTCATCTGAAATCCAAGTGGTCACTGCTGTCTGTATTGCTTTATTGAAATCACCAAGTACAGTTGAGTCTGATGCACTGCATAAGGTTGTATTATCCGGTAGTTCATAATGAGGGCATAGGGTATTGATTACATCCTTTAATCCCTTGAACCATGACTTCTTTCCGGCTGAGTCTAGATCTATACTTTCATTGAGTGCCGCCCTGACAAAAGTATTTGTGGGTCGGCTCAGGAAGTATGCTAGTGCACGGAGAGGGAGGTTGAGCCACCGGAACTGGAGTGGAATGATACCTGTTTCTGTATATATAGCAACTCGGATTGAAGTTTTTGACAGTCCTAGCAGCCGGCGGAAGAATGCTAGCTGTACATTTACAAATTGATCCATAAGTGCCTTTGATGCATCAATAGCCACCTCACTTCCATATATGAGGTGTGGGTCAATGCAGCCCATGTACAATATTTTCCCTTCATGCACAGGGAGGGCCCCAATCATTGACTCTACATGTAGTACAGCATGTGCAACTTTCCGGGCTTTCTCTGACTTTTTGACAAACTGGTCTTGAAGCACTGAGGAGAAAGCCCTAAAAGGGGGGGAAAACCTCTGAGGTGGCCGTCTCCAGATTGTTTTAGTGAATCTATCTCAGTGAATTTGGTTGCCGAAACATAAACATTCAGTGCGATTCTGACTCAGTGACTGCGAACGCGCACCTGCGCCTATCCCAGATTTTGGATGAAAAAAAAAGACTCTAGATTTTGGTTAGGATGACGGGATAGGATGGGGTGATCAGGGCTCCGCCCTCCCAAGATGCGGAAGTACAGAGGAACGTAGAAACGATGATATAGATTCAAGCACCCAATCAAGCATTTACGCGTTAATATCGGAGATACTGTATTTGGAAATATGGTGGCTTTCAGGTTTCGAGTCTATTTTTCGTTTCTTCTCTCCAGGACGATCATTGGCTTGACGCGTCTTCTTCCCACCCTTGAATTATTGGACCCTTCTCAGCAAGATTGTTTGATAAGTACTACGATCATGATGGTTTTTTTCCTCCCGAGTTTTACATAGTACTATACAGAATCTATGCACATTCACAACTACACTGGCAGCAGTCCCTTTGTGCTGTGACTTCCCTCATACTGTTACGTATGAAACCTCATTCTCACAACAAGACTGCTCCGGTTATACAAAAAGGCTCGGTCTCTCAAAGTTAAACAAGATCAGCGAATCAAACAGTGAAAAGGAAGAATTGGCACTTACATATCATTAGACTTCGACTGAGATCTACCACCCTTCAACCCCAGAGTCAAAAGGCAAAACCTCACACTCGCTAATATACGATAATTAGAACACTATTCTCCAAAATCCAAAGCATCATGGATGACTTACACATTATCTTCGCGCTTCTTGATCCATTCTTTAGTTATGAGGTCGAGGGCGAATGTTGGACCAGCCATGTCCTCTTCGCACTTTTTCAACCAAGTTCCGGTTTCAATATCGACAGCAAAAGGCGGCTGAACCTCCAGGCTCCTTTTACCAAATGCCAAATTAGAACCATGAGTTCAAATCATCAAATGTTGTTGCTACTTACCCATCTTCTTCACGCTTTCTCCAACCCTCCGTTCCAGAATCGAAGGGTAGAACTTCACACTTTATCCATCCCTCCGTTCCAGAATCGAAAGGAAGGACTTCACGCTGCTCTACACCCCTTCTTGACGTTGGGTCTACATAAAGGCGACTTGATATTATTTCCACATACCTTTCAAGCAGATGTGCAGAGGCATCGTTGAAAACAGGTCGAGCAATGGTGAAGAGGACGCTGCTGGTTGAAAGAACAAGAAATATGTGCTGAATTAATCTCATCTTGGAAGGGGGAGCGGTTGAACAGGTAAGGAGGAAAAATATCTGAAGGCCTTTAATATTATGTTGTATACCTGGTTCCCAGGTGGTAACAGAAAACTAAGGTTAACCGGGCAAGTGGTACATGCTATTATTGTACCGGTGTTAACGGATGGTGCCCAAGCGCCCATGCCGACGTAGTTCGATCGAGCAGTTACTTACTAAACCTGGGTCGGAGCAACGACCCCTTTATCACTCGTTGCTCCGAACCAGGTACGATACCCTTTGAACTTAAATCCTTGTATAACTAATCACTCGTTGCTCCGAACCAGTTAATCTAAATAAACCTTGTTGAATCACACTACTGTTAACAGGTTATGGGCCCCGTGCTCTGAAATTCTGCGCACACACACATATCGTATATCGAGCTCATCAGACATTCCAAACCTAGTAAACATTACAAAGATACGACTCGTCTAAACTCCCCTCATCAACTATGACCAAAATCACAGATGATTCCGAGAAAGGAAACTGGAGGAAAATCTCGCTTACCCCTATAAAAGAAAACGAGGATGGTTCCAACAACTACAACGAATTCCGTAGGAAATCCGAGCTTGAACTCGATGCCGCGGACTACTGGAAATATATAGATGGGCCGGACTACAAGCCACCAGTAATTCCCGCTCTCGAGACAAGCACAGAAGTCGATGTTCTTGTAGAAGGTACTTGGGTAAAAGGGAAAACTCGCAGTAACGAAGCGGCAGTTGCATTAGCCAAAGCAGCAGCCAAGATGTGGCTTGATGGCGACAAGAAAGCTCTTGCCGTTATCATCAAAGCCGTCCCGACTCAGAAACTTTACGTTGTGGACAACTGCAAATCAGCTCATTCAGCATGGTTCGCTTTGAAGAATGAATACGAACCAACAAACTCCCTAGCTGCCATATCCCTTAAACAACAAATCATTGGCAACTCCTGCAGAGACACTGACGACCCTGCATCATGGTTAACCACCATGATTCAACTCTATAGTCGACTCCGAGATGCGGACCCTCTTCTAATGCCTGACTGCGAATTTGCGAAGCACCTAGCGATGCTAATGACTAGTGACGAAGACTGGCGCTATTGTCGAGATCACCTTCGCGAGAAGATGAAAGAGGCCGAAGCAGCAGGTACTCCTTATAGTTCAAGGCAGGTCGTGCAATGTCTTCGTGAAGAGGAAATCCACAAAGGGATATCTGCATTGACAATTTCAGTCAACGCAATCCTCGCTGGAAAGAGAGGAAAACATACCGACAATCCTTTACCCGGTGCCTACTCGGCTAACTCCTCTCCTTTGTCAAGTCGACAACAACACCAAGCCCGAAGGACAGATCGCAAACCGAAACCGTACCCGGGAGCGAATGAAAAGAAGAAGATTTGTGGTAACGAATTTTGCGGTTACCCAGTGGGACACACGATAGACAAGTGTTTTGCTTACAACAGCGGAAGCGCAGGAAAGTATCCTGAATGGTACAAGGGATCGAGGAGAATCCACCTCTCCCCAGATACGAGGGCAGCAGATCGAAGAAAGGAAATGTTGAAGAAAGTAGGTGCAAGTGCGAAGATGGCCGAACCAGAGGATGAAGCTGGAGACCCGAGTCGAGACGCTGCATTAGCCAGCTACGGCCAAGTTTCAGATGAAGAGTCAAACAGCCTCTTGAACAGAATTGACGGTGCATTTGCGTTCTTGACAGACGGTTTTATGGAAGAAGTTGAACCTGTGGATTCGTCACAAAAGATCACGGTAAATGCTAGCGCTCTAAACCTAAATGAACCACAGGAGAACACAATCAACCATGATACTGGAGCGACACGCCACATCTTCCGGGACCAAAGGTATTTCCATTGCCAAGTCAGCCACCCTTTCTGACTCGACGAACTCTCAGGTGTGTGTAGTAGTTACGGTTTCCTTATTTTTCTGACTCAACAAACTCTCAGTGTCGTTTTCGTATTCGCGTTACTTTATTAATACATCACTTTGTTCAACCTGATGACGGATAGTAATGCTACCGAGCAGCCACAGCAACAGCAGCAGCAGCCACCCAGAGTGGCCAGCAAGCGCAGCAGAGTTCCTCCGGGTGGTGCAAATCCACAGCAACTCGGGGCATCCATGATCCTCCCTCGCTATCCCAGAGCTGCATGCCACCGTTCGAGTCTTCGAAAAGGGTGACAAGGACAAGGTCTCTGCCCTGCTCGAGATCCAGGCCCTCCTTGCTGCGGCGAATCTCTCTCAGGAGTCTCTTGTGCAAAGCCTTGCACTCTATCTCCAACTCCTCGACTCCATTGAGAACAAGAGGAACAAAGCCGCAGCCCAAGGGGAGTTGGCAACTCCGATGCTGCTACGACAGCTCAGAAGCAAACCCATGATGAAGAAGGAGATGAGTCCGAGAACGATTCTGAGGACGGTCAGACCCACACGTCCTCTCGTCGAAAGATTGATGAATCAGTCTTACCCTGGCTCAGTCGTGCAACTAGCTCCAAAGTCAAACTCTCAGAGTCTCTTGAAAAGACTCGAGCTATCCTCGCAAATCTTGCCCGAGAACCTAAATATGCACAATCTACCATCCAATCCCAGCCTGATTGTCCCGTCTTCTCATCAGACGATTGGGACGACATCGTTAATGGGAAACCAGCGCGTTTTTGACCACATCTTCTCATCCATGCACGCCACCACTCTCGACGAACGCCAGACTCAAAAGGTTGGTGAAGTCGAGCTCAAGTTTGGGGCCCGCCAGTCGCTGTAC